>PVJI01007652.1:0-76696 GCA_004026765.1 Micronycteris hirsuta
AATTAAAAAATGTAGATTTAAGGACATTTCCTAATGAGAGAAAAAGAGGTTAGCTAAGTGAAAGCTGGAGCCCAAACGGAATATTCAGGCTGCATACTTGTCACATAGATTACCATGAAGTTGTGGCCATAGAGGAGTTTATCGTGCACTCATAAATAGCCACGAAGGGGCTTAAATCCAGGTGCTCTATTTTACAAACCTGAGTGCATTTTATTGTATGCAAATGAAACCTTGATCCGATTTATTATAAAGTGCTAGATCATGGAGTTGTTTTAATGCCTTTTTTAAAATTGTTTTTGAGGGTGTCCTCTAACATGGTATTGACTTATTTTTACATTTCTGGTAGGTCTTTTCCCTACAATTGTTCTGCAGAGACCCTTGAGGGAAGAGACTATGCTATTTCCCATTGAATCTCCCATAATATTTAACACAAAGCATGGCACACTGGAGGTAGTCTATACTACTGCTTTTATGTTTTAATCCTTTTTTAATTATAGTTGACATAGAATATTATATCAAGTTTCAGGTGTACACCCCAGTGATTAGACATTATATAATACACTAAGTGATCATCCAAATAAATATTGCACCCATTCAACACCATGCATAGTTATTAGAATACTATTTTTTCCTTCCTATATTCCCAAATCACTGTTTTGATTCTCTGCTTCGTCTGCTCTACTGTTGTTACCCTGTAAATGATTCTTCATTTCAGGTAGTGTATGCTTTATTTCTGACTGGTTCTTTTTCATGGTTTCCATGTCCTTTTTTATGCTGTTTAAATTTCCTCTTAATTTATCTACTCCTCCCCTAAGTTCATTCAGCATCTTTATAACCAGTGTTTTAGACTCTGTATCTAGTACGATGTTTACATCCATTTTGTTTCGTTCTTTGCCTAGAGTTTTATTCTGTTCTTTCATTTGGGATATGTTTCTTTGTCTCCTCATTTTGGCAGCTTCCTTGTGTTTATTTCTATTTATTAGGCAGAGCTGCTGTATGTCCTGGGCTTGGTAGAGTGGCCTAATGTAGTAAGTGTCCTATAGGATCCAGTGGCACAGCCTCCCATTCACCCAAACTGGACACTCCATGTGTCCCCTTGTGTGGGCTGTGTACACCTTCCTACTGTATTTTATCCTTGATTGCTGTTGGCACATCAATGGGAGGGATTTATCCCCAAGCTGATTGGCTGCAAGGACTGGCTGTGACAAACATGCAGAGGCCCACCCCATGGAACAGGACTTACTTCAGTGGGGCTCTGGTCCCCAGTGAGTCCGCCCCTTGAGTGTGTTGTTTGTGGAGGTGGTTATGTGTAGCTTCAACATGGTCTGAAGCTGTCCACTGGGTATGCAGGCTCTAGGGCCTCCAAGGAGGTTCAGGCCAAGGTCAGTTGCCACATGTGCTCTGCCCAGGGCCACCTGGCATGAGCTACAAAGCCATATGCAAATGGCTGCCTCTTGTGTTGGGCTTTGAAGTGCCCAGGAGAAGCCAAGTTGTGAACTAAGGCCAGCTTCTACTAATTCTGGACCTGGGTCACTTAGCAAAAGGTAGGAGACACACTGAGGCCAGGTGCTACTTGTTTAAGAGATTTTAGAAAAATCTGAAGCATGAGCTATGACAGGCTATTTGTAAAAAGGAAAAACCATAGGAGACAGCTTGGGTGGGCCCACAGGTTGGTAGGGTAAGGTCTCAGGGAATCACCAGTGTGAACAGTGTGCGCTACATTGATGGAGACTCAGATATGGTGCCCACCTGCTGGTTCTATGGTAGGAAGGCTCAGACAAGAAATATTGACTTCTGCTAGCACTTCTGTCTGGGAGAAAACTGCCCCTCAGTTTTCACCCTAATGCCAAACACTTCAGTTTCTTTTCATATATCCCTGGTACCTTCCAAGCTGCTGCCCCAGCACTGGAATCCAGAGGAGTGAGTCCAAGTAAGCCTGTGTGTGGGCCCTTTAAGAGAAATGCCTAGGACTCCAGAAGCCCTCCATCTCACTTAGCCACAATCTTCACTGACTTTTTCCGCCAGAAGTTATGGGGACTTCTTTTTCTGGCACTGGAACCCTGGACTGGGGTGCCTCATGCAGGGCTGGGATCCCTCATTCCTCAGCGGGGACCTCCACAGCTGAGATATCCTTCACATGGAATCAGCCTGTTCCACATCTCCACCCCTCCTATGAATCTCACGTGGTTTCTTCTTTATATCCTTAGTGGTAGGACTTCTGTTCAGCTAGATTTCAGGCAGTTCTGAATGATGGTTGTTCTGCAGTTTAGTTGCATTTTTAGGTCTCTATACTACTGCTTTTAGCAGTGGGACTAAAGGCCCAGAAAATATAGATACACTTCTGTGTGTCTGTGCCCATGTATGCACATGTGCACATGCACATAAAGAAGTGAGTGTGAGGCAAAATATAAACAAAATTCAACGAAGGCACCCCTGCATTATTACTAACCTCTTTAGCATATCAATGCTTATTATCATCGGAGTTAATATAATAAGAAATGCAAGAAGGGCTTAGAGAATTCAGCTTCACAGTTTGGGAGACAAAATCTCATAAACCAAACATGTAAGTAATAAATAATTAGCATATCCTAATCCAAGTGTTTTTGAGCAATTCTTTTCAAAGTTTAATTGAATATTCATTAAAATGCAGATTCTACTTCAATACATATAGGGTGGGTCCTGAGAGCTGACATTTATAACAAGCTCCCCGGTGGTGCCCACATTGCTCGTCCATGTGGATCACACTTACAGCAGCAAAGTTTTACACTAGATAGAGTGCTCTTTCCATCACACTATACACTTACTTCTCAGTCCTCTTCCGCTACGACATGGTACCAAATAGTTTATCACTTAAATATGCCATGTTCTGTGTGCATTAAATTTTTCTATTTTCTCATACATAAATACATCACTCTTCAATAAAGCACCTGGTAAAGTTTTGTTGGATAAATAAGCATGCTATATGGTAAGAACCTGAAGGGCATAGTCTATATCATATGAGTATTTGGTTTGTCAAATAGCTGGGAAAATAGAATACATTGAATCTGAAAATTGAAATAAAAAAATTTTTAATTAAATAAACAGCTGAATAAAAAATTGAGGTAATCACTCTGACTATCCAGAGAACATGACAGGTATCTATCCTACACCAAAGTGAAGAAATAAGATGGAATTCAGGGAAATAGAAAGAGTCCAGGCCTGAGAAGAGGCTAGGGTTTGTGGCTTAGAGTCGTCTAAGCCAAACTCAAGATTCATGAGGCACATGACACTGAAACTATCTTTCATCGCTCACATGCTATGGTTTGTCACCTTTATTAGTCCTGACAGCTGGAGTAAAACAGTGAAACAGGATGTTAGTATCAGGGATCCCACCAAGAAACCACGATACACTAGAAGCTACTTGCCTAAGTGAAGAACCAAAGCCCAACACAGTTTCGTTACACCTGGACTCTTCACCCAGGGTTCCTGACAGCACTTCAAGAATCCAAAGCAGTATGAGGCTTGCCTGAGACGTTGATTTTATCCAAGAACAAGGAAAAAATTCACCCTGCTGTTCATGCATCAGATTAAATAATGAGAGACACAAATGTTTTTTGCTGTAACCTATCAATTGCATTTGTTTGATACCCTTTATGTAGTCTGGTAGTTTGGGTTTAATTTGAGAGCTGTCTTGAAAGCACATTGGACTACTTACGGTGACAGCACACTGGAAAGAAAGGGTGGACCTGGGATGGCACGATCACAGGCGCAGGAAGGGCTCCACGTCTCCGTGCAATCAGGAAACCAGGCCGCACTGCCATCACGTCCCACTGCGGGTGCGGGAAAATGGACGGGAGCCTACAGCTGTCGCCTCTTGGTGCACTGAGCTAACACTGCTCAGAAGTTTGATTTTAAAAACTGTTCTAGAGCCTAATAATTTTTAAACTTATAACAGTTTTTCTACTTAGAGTGGAAATCGTACTTGTTTCAAATGAATGTACCCTTCAACCAACAAGATAAATTAGTCTTAGAAAGACATGTTGCCTAAAATGGAGAAATGCTAAAAATGTTTACATTTTATGCTCCTGTAATCTATTAGGTACGTTGTGCAGAAAGACATTTTTCCTTCTCTCAGGACATAAAAACAAAATATCTTCAAAGAAAAACAATAATAAATAGTTATTTAACCAGACAATATTGAAAAAATAAATGAGTCCATTATTTCGGACATTTTTGGACAAACCCAACTGTTCCTTTCAGTGGTTCCAAGGTGCTGCTTGAAATATTTATATATTTATCAACTTGGATTTAGAATTAAATCCAAGTTGATAAATTTCCTTTTAAGCTTCTGTTTTCATTTTTCAATTTTATTTTATTCTTGTTTATTCTATCACAGTTGTTCTAATTTTCCCCTTTTGCCCTCCTCCGTCCTACCCACCTCCTCCTCCCACAGTTCATTCCCACCCCCTTGTTGATGTCCATGGGTCACTTAAGCATGTTTCTTGACTAATCCCTTCCCCTTCTTTTACCCTTCCCCCACCTTCTTTCCTCTGGCCTGTCAGTCTGTTCCCTGTTTCCATGTCTCTGGTTCTGTTTTGCTTATTAGCTTATTTTGTTCACAAATTCCTCTTACAGATGCAATCATATGGTATTTGTCTTTCACTGCCTGGCTTATTTCACTTAGCAAAATAGTCTCCAGCTCCATCCATGCTGTCACTGTTTTCATACAGATATAACAAAAATGTAAGGGTTCAAGCAAGGAAGAATTACTTTCCTAAAGTGGATTTCTCCCAAACATTTAAGGCACCAGCAAAATGACAAAATATAATTGTTCAAATTTTCACACTTTAGGAGAAAATTTGACCATTAGCAATATTTTTTACAAAAGGGAAAATTAACTAGGAATAGCACATTTTCTAGTTTTTAATTATTTGGAATAGAAATACTAGTGCAAAGAGGTTTTATTGTATGCAATATTTTATGAATAAGATCAGATAATTGAAGACAACTCTTATGGATAACTTTATTTGAAATTGTCTCCTTATGAAAGAAAAAGAACAATATATGGCATTTTATTTGACTTTTTTCATGAAGGAAGTTGAAATTTTAATTCATTTTAGTTAAAATAGGTACTTGTAAATTTCTTTATCTCATACTCTGCTAGATGTTATCAGATATTCATAGAAAAGCATTTGACATATTGATATCAAGATAAATATCTAGGAGAGAAATAAGATTAACATAAGAAACTACAAGCAAAATGCTAAAGTCCATAATGTAGATTCAATAATTAATATGAAGAACAAGAAAGGAGAAATACTAGTGTGGGCTACTTTGATCAAAAACAGCTTCCTTATAGATTAGTGCACAAATCACTGAATTTTTCTACCTCTGATATGTTATGTTTATAGATATGAATACTACCTTTAAACTACATTAAGTTGCTATTATCTTTCAGAGCTAAAGCTATTCTAACTTTATCTAAACCATAAAACAGCACAAAGTGAATCTTTTGTACGGGCACTATGTACTTATGCGAGAGTTTAGACTTAATAAAACTACAGATGCCTCTCCAGATATTGCTTTTCTAATGTATTAATTCAAGCTTCAATATGACAAAGAAAATTCTGTACTTCATCATCCATTTTCATTTACTGGATTATCTTACTTTTGACTTGCTGCTGGGAAATGCAATAAAAGAAAAGGTCTATGAAAGAAACATAAAACTCCTCTTGGGTACTACACTTGGTAAAGGACATCTTCAGTCTCTTGACCCAGCTCCCACCAGGACCTTAATTGCTACCCTTTCATTATATTATTAATACCTTCCTACCTTCATTCATTCCGTCCTTCTTCCTTTTCTCTTCTATCGTTGTCCTCTCTCCCTCTCTTCTTTTCTTTCCTCTCTCCCTTCTTCCCTCCCTTCCTCCTTTTCTTGCTTGCTTCCTTCCTTGCTTCTTTCCAAATCAAATATATGACTGAGCACTTTCAGAAACTTGGTTTTTGAAATCAGAAGGCATAAAAAAGGTCTTATGAAAAAAACATTGGGTTTGAAAATCACAAGTAGCTACTACCAATTGAGATTCTATCACTTACTAGCTGTGTGACCCTGCGTGGACCTCTGCTTGCTCCTCTGTAAAACAGTGAAAAGAATAAAAGTTTTTTATAGGCTTGACACTAATATTAAATGATAAAATGTACCCTCTTGGAGCTTTGAAATTTTATGTAAATTAAGGAATTATTATAAATTTTATATGCCCCCAAATCAGATATTAATTGGCCCTAAATGACCACACCTTTTTTATGATGCAACATTTTCTTAGCAAAATGACTGGAGTTGCCAATCTTAATGTTTATTTTGAAGTTAAAGCTAGAGGGAAAAATGCTTTTTAAGATTCATAATTAACTCAAGAATTTTTAACAATATTGTCTAGGAAGGTTAACCTATTCATTTACATATTGGAACTGTTTTTTAATCAATTTAGAATAGAAAACAGGACTCTAGAAGGAGTAAAATAAAAACAGGTAAGTGTTGATAGAAGAGTGGGAAGGATGGAAAAGACAAGGGACAGAAATTAAACCAAGGAGAGAAATCTGAGCACCAGGAGGAGACTCGAGATTAAGGAAACCTGAGAAGGAAAGGAAGGTCCCAAAGACTCGAGCTTTGATTACCTGCCACCTACCACAATGTTGTTGTTTCTTGCTCACTTATCTGTCTCCCTAATTAAAATATAAGCAGCTTGCTTTCCAGAACTATATTTTCTAGCCTTGTTTCACAGTGTACAATTAGCGAGGAACAACTGAATAAATCTGTGAAAAATCGGTTTCAATTTTCTCGCGGCCCAACCTTTCATCCACTCGTCCATTGCTTCACCCTTCTTCCCTTGCCGCTGTTGGGCACTAACTGAGTAAATATTGAGAGGAGGCACTACGGGGGGTGCTGTCAATTAAGGGGAAAAGAAAGGAAGTCCTCTATAAATTTGAAATTTCCAAATACCAGATAACACCATTTTATATAAATGGTATTGAAATACAGTCCATTAATATGAAATACATTGAGGAATTGTTACCCATTATGTAAAGCTGGAAGCTATGGCACACAAGAAAAAAATCACCGCTACAAGTCAAATGATCATAGATAAATAGTGACAATGTCTTGAGAGACTGGCAGTTTTTCTCTTCCAGTTAACAGTTTCAATAGCACTCATCTCACAGATTATTTCACGAAGCCATTGGGGTATGTGTTACATTTGGCTTACTCAGTAGAAGGGGGAGTTAAAACCCTTGGCTGCTTAATACAGCTCTTTGGGTGGTTATTTAAGTGTGGTCAGCAGCATTTTACAGTGAAATTCATATCCAGTGACTATGACAGATGGAAAAAATGTTTACAGCTTGGACAAATGCCAACAGTGTGTCCTTCCTGGGGACAGCAATGAATGACTCTGGCCCTGACTCAGCTTAACTGGTATGCCTGGGAAAATGCTAGAACAAATATGATAAAATCAGTTTGCAAAGGTTTCTAAGGAACATGGCTCTGTGAAGAACAAAGCCTGGAAAATTAATCTCTTAAACCAAACTTCAGAGTGACATGAGTTTAGCAGATTAAAAAAATGTGTTGAAGTTTAACTTTATAAGAAGTTTGATCCTTCCTTCATTCAAAATAAACAACCACCACCACTGGAAAAATAATGGAGATGAGCCAGGGAAACAATGGTGTGGCCTCCTACACAGGGCTCCAGTGAAATCATGCTGTGAGCTCACCTAAAACCACATGTGGGACATCTTGCAATAAGGACAATTGTCCCTGGTCAATCCTGACTCTATTGTTGCAGAGAAAGCACCAGACTAAAAAACTACCATCTTAAATTTAAAAACTATCCCTCAGTTCCACTTCTTTCTCTGACTGCATTTTCTGATCTAATTTACATAAAATTTCTTGAAAGAATTATCCGTAGTCCCTGACTCCAATTTCTCCTCCTCCATTACAGGACTAGCTACGTATTTGCTGGGACTAGCGCAAAGAATGTGAGACCCTTTCTCAAAATTATTAAGAATTTCATAACAATGAAAGCATAGTGTTGATCCAAGTGTAGGGATCTTATAAAAGGGTGACATTGTGTGACCTGTACAGATCATACACCCCTGAAACAGACCCCTCTCCATTGTCATCTGAACCTATTCCAGTCAGGCCTTCATGCTCCACAAATTCAACAAACATAGTTCTTGTCAAAGTCAGCTGTGATTTTCATTGGCTTAAATCTAGCAGTCGATTCTCATCTTCATTTTACTGGATCTGTGAGTGGACCTTAACAGGGTGATCACTGCCTTCCTCTGGAAGTACTTGTCATATCTGGTTTCAGAGCACGCTTTCTCTACTCACTGTCTACATCAGTGGGTGCTGCTTCCTTCAGTCCTATCTTCTGGTTCCTTCTTGTGGTAGGCTGAATATCGGTACCCCAAAGGAATCCATGCTTCAATATCGCGAAGCTATTACTATGGTACCTTCCATTGTAAAAGGGCTTTGTTGATGTGATTCAGTTAAAGATCTGGAGATTGAGTACCCTGGATTACTCAAGTGGGTCTGATGTCATAAGATGGACCCTTAGAAGAGGGAGGCAGGAGAATCAGAGTCAATAGTAAGTGATACGAAGACGGAAGCAAGGGGTTGGAGTGATATGAGGAAAGAGCATGAGACAAGGAAAGCAGGAATCCTCTATAAGCTTAAAAAAAAAGGGGGGACACACCCATCCCTGAAGCCTCCAAAAGGAACACCATTCTGAAGCCCTAACAAGAACGTGATTTTAGACCTTTGACCTCCAGAACTATAAGACAATAAATTGGTGTTGTTTTAAGCCACTAAATGTGTGGTGATTTGCTACAGCAGTAATGCTATACCAATATCCTCCTCATCCATCCAGCCCTTATATAGTCACCTGCCTTAGTGCCATCCCTAGAACCTTTTGTCTTCTCTGTGTAAACTCATCCTCTAATAGCTTTAAAGCAGCCAGGCTCAAGGCTTGAAACCACCTATCAAAAATGCAAATTAAAACCGCAATGAGATATCACTTTATTCCTGTTGGAATGGCTATCGTCAAAAAGACAAGAGATCACAAATATTGGCTGGGAGTTGGAGGAAACGGAATTCATTGGTGGAAATGTGACTTGGGGTGGCCACTACGGAAAACCATGTAGAGATTCCTCAAAAAATTAAGATTAGAACTACCATATGATCCAGCAATTCCACTTCTGAGTATACATATGAAGAAAATGAAATCGTCATCTCAAAAAGTTATTTGTATCTCCATGTTCATTGCAGCATTATTTACAATAACCAAAACATGAAAACAACCTAAGTGTTCATTTTGTATATGTATGTGTATACATACATTCCATTATATATATATATCCATTACATATGTATATATACTTTATTATATATGCATGAATATATATGAATATAATGGCATGCTATTTATCCATAAAAAGGAAGAAAATTCTACCATTTGTGACAACATGAACGAAACTCGAGGTCATTAGGCTACGTAAAATAGCCATACAGAGAAAGACAAATACTGTATGATCTCACTTACAGTAGACCCTAAAAAACCTGAGCTCATAGAAACAGAGAACAGAGTGGTGGTTGCCAGAGGTGGGGGGTGAGAGGTAGAGGGAATACGTGAAGGGGGTCAAAAGGTACAAACTCCAGTTACAGGATATAAAATTCTGGGGTGCAGCATAGTGACTGTAATGAACACTATTGCTCTGCATATTTGAAAGTTGCCAAGAGAGTAGATATTAAAGGTTCTCATCACAAGAAAAAAATTATAACTATGTGAGGTGATAGATGTTAACCGAACTGATTGTGGTGATCATTTTGCAACATATACATCTTTCAAATCATCATGCTGTACACCTTAAAGTAATGCAATGTTGTATGTCAATTATATCTCAATAACACTAGAAAAGAAATAAAGTCAAATACTAAGTAAGCATTGGTGACTCCCACATTTATCCCTCTGGAACATCAGTAAATGACAGTGTTAGCTCAATTCTTCCAGTTTCACAGGCCAAAAATCTTTCTTCTCATACCCCACACCCCATCTGTCAGGAAGTCCTGTTTCTGGGCCTTCAAAATAAATCCAAAGTCTGACAGATCTTCCCACCTTCTTTGCTTCCACTCTGGATAGAGTCACTATCGTGGCCCATCCGGATTCTTACAACAGCTTCCTCCTGGCCTTCCAGTTTCTAAACTTGTCCCCTACGATCTAGGCTCACTCCAGCTACCGAAGTGATTATCTTACAGTGTTTGTAATGTCACTTCACTTTTCTCAGAACCCTCTAACGACTTTCCATTTGAGTCAGCAAGCTTGTTGTGACCTTACGATAACCCGGAGGCTCTCTGTGACCTTGCCCCTCTGCGGCTTCGCTAACCACCTCTCCTGCCACTCCGACTTACTCATTCTGCTCCGTCCTGCAACACTATCGAGCAAGCTCTTGCTTCAAGTCCTTTGCGATTTTTCCTTCTTCCTGAAATGGAAAGGCAGATGTCACTATCTTATTTCTTTCATGTCATCCACTCAACGGTCATTTTATTACTGCCACTGTCCCTGAACACTTTACCCAACTCAACTCCCTGTCTTTCCTCTCCTGCTTTATCTCAATAGCTGTGTGGCCATGCACGCCATATGTGTACTTATTTGTATGTTTAATTCCTGCTGCCAGAACGTGAGCTCTATCTAGGCAAGAGTGTTGCCTTGTTCTCTAATATATTCCCAATGCCAGAACTAGCTGATGACAGGTACTTGATTGAATTCAATAAATGAATAGTGGCACAAAACTAGGAATGCTGGATTTGCCATTTGCCAATTTCTAAGTAACATACCAGTGAAGGTGTATAAACAAACCATAACACAAGCCCACATTTTGAAATGAAAAAGAGATTATTACTAAATTTTGGAAGGTCTATTAATCTCATCAAGACACTGTGTGATGTGACCTCTGTGGCTGAGGAGCTGCCCCAGTCAGAAAAACAGTTAGTCTTTCCCCCAAACACACACTTGATGGCAGAGTTATCTTCTAAACCAGGAATTTTCAGCTGGGGCTGGTTTTGCCCCTCAAGGAGTACCTGGTAATGTCTGGAGACATTTCTGTTTTTTACAACTAGGGGAAAGGTGCTCCTAGCATCTAGTGGGTAACGGCCAATGATGCTGCTGAACATCCTACAATTCATGAGACAGGATGCCACAAATAGTCATCCAGCCCAGAACATCCGTGGTGCCAAGGCTGAGAATGGGTGCTCTGAGGTTGTTGGGCAGGGTGTTTTCAAAACGCCAGTCAGGTTACATTGATCGATAGTGTTGTCCAAGGCTTCTTCTCTGTGCTTAGATTTTCTTTTCTCCTGTACTATCAGTTGAGCAATATGTGTTGGATTCTTGAACTCTAATTGGAGATCTATTTCTCCTTTCATTTTTGCTTACATTTTTGCTTCATGTATTCTGAAACTTTGTTATTCATATATAAACATTTAGGATTATGTACCCTGAGTAAAGTTTCTGTTTTGTTGTTGTCAAAGTATTCTATTTATTGTTACAAAGATACTGAAATTTACTTTTTTATAAATATAGCCACTTAAGCTTTCCTTTGGTTACAGTGTTAACACGGTTTATCATTTTCTATCTGCATTTGATCTACTCATGTCATTATACTTAAAGTGGATGTTCTTGTCAACAGCATATGGTTGGACCTGCTTCCTTGTCCAGTCTAACCATCACTGCCATTTAATCGTGGTGTTCAGATCATTTGAATTTAATATGATTATTGATATGGTGGGGTTTAAATCTATCATCATCCATTTTCTTTGTTCACTTTTTGTCTTCTGTACACATTGAGTCTTTTTGGCAATTCTGTGTGGTAGGTACAATTCTAAGATGCCCCCTAAGATTGCTAACCCCTGGTTACACACTGCATATTCTTTTTCCCTTGACTGTGAGCAGGCCTTGTGAGTGTGATGGCATTTCACTACCATGATTAGGTTTCTAGTTTACATCAGTTTTGAAAACTTCAGCCATTATTTCTTCCTTTGTTGCGGGGCTTTGGTCTGCCACTCTTCGAGTTCTCTTCTGGGGCTCTCTAGTTACATTTATCTTAGGCAACCTAAAGTTGGTCCGCAGCTTCCTGATGCTCTATTTATTTTCAGTCCTTTTTCTTTCTCTGCTTAATTTGAGACCATTTCTATCACTATGAATTGAAATACACTAATATTTTCTTCTAAACTGTCTGATCTGCTATTAATATCATGCAGAGTATTTTCCTTCTCAGATGTTATATGCACCATCTATAAAAGTTTGATTTTGCTCTTTTTTATGGTATCTTCTATGTCTTTCATTAACACGATCATGCTACCTTATTGATATAGTGTGTATATTTGTAATAGCTTTTTAAATGTCACTGTCTAAGAATTCTATCATCTACATCATTGCTGAGTCTATTTTGATTGATTTCATTTTCTTCTCATCATGGATTGCATTTTCCTGCTTCTCTGCATATGTGACAATTCCTACTGAATGGTTGTGGACTTGCTAAGACCTTGTGAATTTTATATTATTAGGTGCAAAATTTTTTATTTCTTGAAATATTTTTTAGCTTTCTTCTGGGTCCCAGTAAAATTATTTGGAAACAAATTTCAAATCTACTTTTAAATTTTGTTGGGTGGGACCAGAGTAGGCCTAAGTCTAAAGGTTATTTGGATCTTGCCGAGGTAAAATACCTCTAAGTATTTAATCCTACACCAGATGTGTTATGAGATTTCTCCACTCTGGCTATTGGGAACATGAACCTACTCCAGCCTGTGTGAGCTCTGGGAATTTCTCACCTGCCCATTTACAGTGCTTCTTTCCCTCATCTGCATGCACAGATCAGTACTTGGCTAAAGGCTGAGGGAAACCCTTTACAGATCTCCAGTTCCATCTTTCCAGCTCTCCCCTCCCTTGTGTTCTGTCCTGACAATTCTGGCTCTCCTGACCTCCCTGAATTCTCAGCTCTGTCTCCATCACTCAGGCATGCCATACACTTTGGTTTCCTCCTTCTTGCCCCGTGGCTTTGGAAACGCCCTCCAGACAGTAAACTAAGGCAATCATAGAACTTACTTCTTTTGTTCCCCTTCTCTCAGGGATCCCTGTGCTGTGCTACCTGTTACCCAATGTCTAAAAAACATTGTTTCATATATTTTCATTGTTTAAGGCAGGAAGGCAACCCTACAGACAAAAGCACAATTCTGTATCTAAGTCAATATTTGAAAGGAAGAACAGGGTGGGCAACTGGCTTTACCACACACCTAGCTTTTTTATAAAGCCTTTATAATGCTGTAGTAATTTAAAGAATGTAATATTAACAAAAAGATAAGTAAATAATAATAGGAAACACTAAGAATAGAACCCAATGTTTAACATATGATTTATTTGTATATTTATATGTGTTTTACATAGATTTATTTAAGTATCACAGTTATGTCATAAAGTAGGGACCATTAGTATTTCTCTTATACCAATGGTAAAGAAACTGAGGCACAGAGCAGCTGAGTGACTTGCTCCTGTTCACACAGGTCATAAAGACATAGCTGGGATTGAAATCCAGGAAATCTGATCCTGGCTGATGTAACTCAGTGGATTGAGTGCAGGCTGGGAACCGAAGGATCGCTTGTTCGAGTCCCAGTCAGGGCACATGCCTGGGTTGCGGGCCAGGTCCCCAGTGAGGGCCATGTGAAAGGCAACCATACATTGCTGTTTCTCTCCCTCTCTTTCTCCCTCCCTTCCCCTCTTTCTAAAAAATAAATAAATAAAATCTTAAAAAAAAAAAAAAGAAATCCAGGAAATCTGGCTCCAGAGACCATATCCTTAACCATTAAAGTGCATTATCTTTTCTTATTAAATATCATTAGATTTTTGCAACTTTATAGAGAGCCCAGAAATATAGCTAAGCAGTATACAGTGTTATATTATATTGTAGAGGTGGCTTTTGAATTACTGGGTTATAAACTTGTTATCTTTTGTCCAATCAAAAGATAAGGCCCTCTCTTTCTCAAACAAATTAAAAATAGAAATACCATGTAATCCAACAATCTCATGTCTAGGCATTTACCCAAAAGAATTGAAATCAGCATCTTGTAGAGATACGTGCACAATCATGTTCACTACAGTTTTATTCACAATTGCCAAGATACAGAACCAACCTAAATGTCCATCGATGGGCAAATAAGAAAATGTAATATATACATACAATGGAATATTTTCTGCCGTAAGATAGAAGTCAATCCTGCCACATGTGACAATACAGATGGACCTTGAGGATGTTATGCTAAATGAAGTAAAGCAGTCACAGAGGACTTATGTGCTTCCGCTCATATGGGGCACCTAGAGGAGTGAAATGCATAGGAGCAGAGAGAAGAGTGGGGCGGGCAGGGAGGGGCACAGCGTTTCAGTAATGCCAGGTATTGAGTCTTGGAGGCCTGCTCCACAGCCTGCGTCTGTGGTTAACACTGCTGCATGTAATTCAAAAAATTGTTAAAAGGGTAGATCTCACATTAAGTGTTCTTGCCACAATTTTGCAAAGGGAAAATGTAAGGCCGTCTCCTCTACAACTTCGGCTTCATCTCCTGTGTGACCTAATCAATCCATTTGTCTCTGACTTTTCTGATGTGCTTCCTGAAAGCCCGAGTCTAAAACCACTCCCAGGTCGTATTCCTCAGCCTTGGGTGAATATTACCTGTATGCTGTCTTTGAGCTTTCTGCCCTCTGTATCGTGGCCAGGCGCCAAAAATCTGGTTGCTGTGCACATCCCCTGTTGTAGAACAGGCTACTTTGACTTTCTGGCTGCTCAGGCCCTCAAAAGCAGAAGCCATGCCTTTGTATCCACAGTGCCAGACATAATGCAGATGCTCACAAATGAGTATTAAATAATGGAATTACTGACTTAAAAATTTTCATTCCTCCAGAAGTCAGAAATGCTACTGTAAACACTGCAAGTTTTCTACTAGCTTAGAAGAATATCACCTTTATTCCCTGAACTGTGGGTGACTGCCCCTCAGGGACAATACAAAGGAGGCTTTTTTGACACAAACATGAAAGGCTATCACCTTTAGGTATCTTGGTTTCACATCATGAATTGCTAATTCATTAAAAAACTATAACACACATTTGAATGATTTTCTCTTCTACACCCTATAAATTCATACAGAGGAAGAATTGTATATGGTAAATGTTGACAGATAAAATGAGAGCAAACCAAATAAGAAACAATTGTCTCCATCTTTGGAATATGGTTATGTCTTATCAGTTTCAAGTAGGAAAGGTGCTTATACTCAGAATACAGTTTTAATATCCAGATTTTCAAGCATTTATCCCTCTACTCTAAGATGATAACAGAAGATTGTTGAAAGAGGCAGTGTATTACTTTGTCCTTATTCTAAGAGTCAAGCAATATTATGTATTCTAAATTCATATCATTTTTGAGGATTAAATAAAAAAATATTTCCAAAGCTCTATAGAGACACTTTGTTAGTTAAAACAATTAATTAGCATTTTACAGATAAGGAAATCTATTATAAAAGAGGTGTGACCTGTCCAAGATAACACAGGAAACAGCATAATTGGGACTGGAACCTAGATATAACACCATATCTATGATTTATTTTGACTTAGCTATGCCAAATGCCCTCATCAAGAAGTAGGAGCACTGGACCTGGGTCTGGGGTACAGGACTGTCCTCTAGGGAACCTGGTGGAGCGTGGTGATAGGGTATCTTTGCACAGCTCTCCACTCCAGCCCAAAGTTCATTCAGCATCTGAGAGATTAAATTAAGAGATCAGCATTAAGAGAATCTGAGATTGAAAGCCAGGCAGAATATCCAACCAAGTTGTTGGTCTGAAGGGGCTCAGCAGAAAGGGGAAATAGGGTGGACGCTGGAGAAAGGAGATAATGGAAAATCCAAGCACAGCATGTGCGGCCGGTCCTGGAGAACATCTTTGATCAGGAGACCATGGCTTTTTTTTTTATTTATTGGGGTGACATTGGTTAATGAAATTATATAGGTTTCAGGTGTACAAGTCTATAATACATCACCTCTATATTGTGTTGCATGTTCACCACTCAAAGTCAAGTCTCCTTTCATCGCCATTTATCCCCTCTTTGCCCTCTTCTAACTTCCCCCGCCTCCTCTTCCCTCTGGTAATCACCACATTGTTGTCAGTGTCTCCGAGGCTTTTTCCCTTAGTCTCTTTTGTTTTGTTACAGGGATGAGGAGGTGATCGTCAAGGACCACCTGAAGCTCACATAAGCTCCTTCCTCACTCTGCTGTGTTACCCCACGCAGGAGCCTCGGGGAAAATACATTCCTTTTCACAGTCTTGATACTCTCACACTCCCCAAAACAGGAAAACCAGAAAGTTGGGTTTTTTTTTTTCTGTTTAGCTGCCCTACCGTGCAAAGGTAAAAGTTATAGCCTGAGAAAGGAGGGAAAGTAATACTCTCAAGATATATTTACTAGAAATATTTAAGGGAACAGTCAGTGAACTCAGCAACACAAGTAATACAGTTCTTACTCTTGGGCAAATTTTCTGCCCTAAATTACCCTCATAACTGGTCACATATTATAGCCTTCAACCTAGTAAACTTGAACTCATCAAGAATGAATTCAAATACTTTAAAGAGAATAAAAATATGTATTCACAATGGTCAATTGGCATAAGATTTTATTGCATGACCACCCCTCAATTCCAATTTAGGTATTATTGGTCTGAGACCAGCTTCAATTCAAAACCTTGTTTGAAACTAGGTCAGATGAGATTTCATGGTGGTGGGGTTGGTCTCTACTTCTCTGTTTTAGGTTTTGTGAAAAGTTGACACATGTTTTATGTCTAGTGTCTGACAGTCACCCTTTTGCATAATTTACAGGTTCCTCAGTCAGAACAACATGACACTGTCTGTGTGCTAGGCAGGTTACATAACCATCAATATTTTACTTTATAAATAAAAATTGTATTAACATTCTAACTCAGTAAACACTTCCATACTCAGTACAAAGAAAATGAAATGGGATGGTGTATAGTAGGATTGGAAGAGCTTTAATAGTGTTTTTCTCAAGCAAAATCTTTGCCAGCATGGCAATGAATAAAATGTGTAGAATTTGAGTGCTTTTGCCAGGGATGAGAATTGACAGGTTAAGAAAGGGAAAAGGTAAAAACTAAATTGAGAACTTACTATGGCCAGAATTCTATAAATCTTCTTTTGTTTCTTGGTTGTTGTTACTATTCTCATTTAACAATTTCAATAACCTTAAACAATAGTTATACTTCTATCTAGTATAGATATTTTTAAAAATCTAGCCTAGAAAAAATTGAGGGGTTTGATTAAGGTCCCCTGAAGAGCAAAGTTCATTTAGGGAAAGAATCCAGATCTGCTTGACCCCACAGTCCAGGGCTTGTTTGTACGTGACAAAATGGTACATAGTAACATGGCAGCCACCACTGGTTGCCAACCCAGCATCCATCTTCTCTTCTTCCTTCTTAATGAAACCCAAATGTCATTAAGGTGTCCACCCTCCCTCACATCACCATGTCTTTCAGAGGCAAACCTCATCCCCTACTCCAGGGGTGCCTGATTAAATGGCCATCGCTATTCTCCTTGCAATGCCTACATGCAGGCTGGGATTAAAATTCAATTCTGGCCCACGGCACATTAGAGGAAATCTCCCAGTAAAAGAGCAAGGAGTGGGAAATGCTTTGGGGGAAAAAAATTCCTTGCTTTAGAGCAAACCAAATAAGAAACAATTGTCTCCATCTTTGGAATATGGTTGTGTCTGGAAATGATGACTAGAGTTGCTTCCAACACTTGGCTCTGACCTAGGAAAAAGCCTCTGCCAACAAAGGCAGAGTAGAGGAACAAAGAACCTTGGAACTGACCAATCGAGTAACCCTCGAGTCTGCTGTATCCATGGACTTCCCCTTGTGACATGATACATGCTGTATTTACCCCAGTTTAAATTCTGGTTTCTGTTCATTGGAGCCTAAAGCACCTGAATAAAATAACTGGATGCCAAGACTACATGCAGCAAGAGATGACTGACTTACTCTTTGTAGATTTCCAGGCAAACTAAAAAAATTCATCCAAGTAGGGCAGATGAAGGGTTCAAAGTGGCTAACGAGGACTTCTAAGGTAGAAAGTTTAGGAAATCAAAGACCAGATTAATACAGATTGGTACAGAGGTAGGGCCATTTTCAGGAACGAAGCCTGGGACTCCTGGCAAAGCAACCTGCCTGACTTTCTTCAGCTGAAGCTGGGCCCGGTAACAGACACACAGAACAGGTGGTCCGGGCCTGTCAAGCTGAGGTTATTTATGAGGGAAGTAGAAAGAAACTGCGTGGCAAGGGCCAAGTTAATTAAATCGATCTCCTAAGAATTTCTTCTGGGCAGGTATCTTTTCATCTAAATAAAAATTTAAAAACTAATTACTCCTCCAATTACTTTCAATTCATTGGCTTAGGGGAGTTAAACGTAATATATTAAAAATTTTGTTTACTATTTAAAACATAATGAATTAGCAGCAGTTTTAATATATTTAATATCTCAGTGAAGATTCTAAGTATATAAGCTATTTAAGTTCTTAACACAATATCTGTATTTATCAGAGAGGGTTGGGGAGAGAGCTATTGAGAAAAGAGAGAAAAACAGGCTAAGAAATTCTGTACCTGGGTTATTGTTCTAGTTATTAGTCATATTTCTTGTTTTCTCCATAACAAAGGAGGACATTTGCTGCATCTTCTGACTCACTGTATTTTACTTGTGAAAATTAATGAAA
Source organism: Micronycteris hirsuta (assembly GCA_004026765.1). NCBI lineage: Eukaryota > Metazoa > Chordata > Mammalia > Chiroptera > Phyllostomidae > Micronycteris > Micronycteris hirsuta. Next base: position 18,828 of record PVJI01007652.1, read on the forward strand.
AAGCCTCCCAAAGAACCACATGTACAAAAGCTGTGAAATAGCTTCCCTAGAGATATTGAGGATGGCAACCACTTACATATAGAATTACACAAACTAATGTGCACAAAATTACCACTTTTCTTCTACATTCCTGTTCTGCTTTTCAATTTTTTATGTGAGATACAATTCACACAACACAAAGTTCTCCATTCTCGCCATTTAAAGATGTATGATGCAGCAGTTCTCAGCATATGCACAATGTTTTGCAACCATCACCACTATTGTTTTCTGGAACACGTATGTCACTCCCAATGGAACAGAACACAGAGCCCAGAAATAAACCCAAGTTTCTGTGGTCAATTAATATTTGACAAAGGGAAAAGAAGCATAAAATGGAGTAAAAATAGCCTCTTCAACAAATGGTGTTGGGAGATCTGGACAGCTACATGCAAAAAAATGAAACTAGATCACCACCTTACGCCATACATAAAAATAAGTTTAAGGTGGATAAATGACCTAAATATAAGTTGTGACACCATAAAAGTCCTAGAGTAAAACATCAGCAAGAAAATCTTAGACATTCTACGCAGGAACATCTTCACTGATATTTCCCCTAAAGCAAGGGACATAAAGGAGAAAGTAAACAAATGGGATCTCATCAAATTAAAAAACTTCTGCATGGCTTAAGAAAACAGCATCCTGAAATGAAATGAAAAGAAAAGAGGACCAACTATATGGGAAAACATATTTGCCAATGATACCTCAGACAGGGTTTGATCTCTAAAGTATATAAAGAACTCACACGAATCCACTCCAGGAAGATTAAAAAAAAATTAAAAAATCGGCAAAAAACTTGAACGGACACTTCTCCAAGAAGGACATACAGAGGGTCCAGAGACATATGAAAAGATGCTCAGCATCACTAGCCATCAGAAAGACGCAAATTAAAACCACAATGAGATACCACCTCACACCAGTCAGAATGGCCATCATAAACGAAGCAACAAACAAGTGTTGGAGAGGATGCGGAGAAAAGGGAACCCTAATGCACTGTTGGTGGGATTGCAGACTGGTTCACCCACTGTGGAAAACAGTACGGAATTTCCTCAGAAAACTAAAAATGGAACTGCCTTTTGACCCAGCCATTCCACTGCTGGGATTATACCCTAAGAGCCCTGAAACACCAATCCTAAAGAACCTATGCACCCCAATGTTCATAGCAACACAATTTACAATAGCCAAGTGCTGGAAACAGCCTAAGCGTCCATCAGTAAATGAGTGGATTAAAAAACTATGGTACATTTACACAATGGAATTCTACACAGCAGAGAGAAAGAAGGAGCTCCTACCCTTTGCAACAGCATGGATGGAACTGGAGAGCATTATGCTAAATGAAGTAAGCCAGGTGGTGAGGGATAAATACCATATGATGTCACCTTTAACTGGAACCTAATCAACAAAAGAAAAAATCAAAATATAACCAGAGACATTGAAATTAAGAACAATCTAACAATAGCCAGAGGGGAGGTGGGGAGGGGACTGTGGGGAGAAGAGTCTTCAGGAACCACTATAAAGGACACAGGGACAAAACCAAGGGGGCATGAGGAAGCAAGGGAAAGAGGTGGGTTTGGCTGGGGTGGGGGGAGTGGTGGGGAGAAAATACAGACAAGTGTAATTGAACAACAGTAAAATAATTAAAAAAAAAAAAAGAATCCCTGAACACTTTAGCAGGCATTCCCAAAGCCCTGTCCCCACCATTCCCTACCAAATATTAATATACCCTGTGTCTTTATGAATTTGCATATCTCTGGCATTACCAGAAAATAAAAGAATATAAGAAATTTCTGTCTGGCTCTTTTGGAGTGATAATTCAAGTTTAGTCCATTTGTACATGTTTCAGCACTTCAGTCTTTTTATGGCTTCATGATATTACCTTATATGGATATAGCAATGTTGTTTATTCAGCAGTTGGTGGATATTTGTATTGTTTCTACTTTGGGGCTATTATGTTTCATTTTGTTTTGTTTTGTTTTTTCTAGAGGGATTGACCATAAAAACAGGGCAGCTTCACAGCAGACCTAAGAGTAATAGGGAGGATGTTGCATCCTGACTTAAAGTCATCTGATCAAATGTGATTTCCTATATTTTTTAGACATAATAAAGGCACACAAATAAATATATTTTACTTAAACATTTCATTGGATAATGGAAACTGCAGAGGTAGTGGGGGTTCTGACTGGATAAAGGAATGGAGCTTTCACCTACGCTCCTCTGGTAATCTCTAATAAACTCAGTAATAAATTGCTGGTTAAAAAAGAAAAGAGAGAAAAACATTTACATAATAAAACAATGATAGAGGGAACCAGCAGCTCTCATAATAAGGTACCAGTGCAATTATACCTTCCACTGTGTTGGATATTGTTTTTTAACCTATTGTAACTGAAAATTAGCATTCTTTTTATTAGGACATTTGACTGAGAGGCAGCAGAAGTTGTTGTGACTTTGGACCGTGTCAAGTTACTTGAGTTGAACCATGTATCCCAGAATTCTTTTCTTTGTTTGGATCCATGTCAGGATTAGTGTCGAGAGAAATCGTCATGAGATTTGAAAGGCAGAAGGAAAAAGCAGTCATTCTATGCTCTGAAAGTAGATCTAGGGCCAGGGATGTTGCAGCTCAAATACGTGTTACTCATCTGCTGGCTCACCTGATAGCACCTGGGAGCACAGCTCCTCCAGATTCCACCAGATTTTCTTTCTCAGTCCAGAGGATACCCAGTCTACCAAAGCAATAACGAACGCGCTAGTGAGAAGGGTGCCGGGCTTCACTAAGGGCTTCAGTGGTGGCTCTTCTCTATAGCACAGGGCTGATGGTAGAAAAGGCCATTAGAGATATAAGCTCATGGACAGCAATGAGGATGATAGGATCCAAGACAACAATCATAGATGATGACACTTAATAATCATAGGTAGGCAGATGCAATAATCCTAATGAGTGGCAAAGTTAGAAGGGGCATCTAGGTGTAACTGAGCTAGAGAATTATAGATGCAGCTAATAAAATATAGCATTCCTATAGGCAAAATAAGCAGCCAGGAAGGGTAATACTTAATCTGTAAAATGACTATTGGGCAGGAAAAGCATGGCCGTAAGTCCCACTGTCAGAGTGGCAGCAAATGGAGACCAGATAATAAAACCTCTGGGTCTATGGACCCATAAGTGGTCATTTGACTGGTTACCAAATATATATTGTAATTAAAACAGTCTTACTTGGAAATTGGCACAAACCCTACATTAGTTCCTGGATCTATGTGGTAAGAACTATCCATACAGGGAAAAACCAATTAGATAACACTACTACTCCCTCCTCATCCAAGATAATAAACCATACTTAGAGGTCAGCAATGGTGTCTTTAGTGCTATCTTTAAAGGTAAAACATATTTAGAGGTGAGAAATGGTGTCCTGGCATGCCTGCAAGCTTGGAAGTACAGGGAAGTTTATACTTGCAATCATGAGTGAGAGCTCAGATCTTTAATGTTAGCATTCTCTTCTTTTCTAATAGATACAATTAAGCTATAAATTTCCTTCCAAGGTGGGTCAAGGATTCAAACTTAGGACAGCCTCAACATCACGAGATGAAACACTTGTCATAAGGAACATTAATTTAAGTCACGTTCATGCTAAGAAGTCAATAATTGCATGACATTTCACTTTCAGGTTTCATTTCTATAAGTGTTTACTGATTGCCTGCCACATGCCAACATTATGGTAGGTACTGGGTGTATGATTATAAACCACATAAACCTAATTAAACTTTCAATTTGGGGAAAAGTGGTCAGGAATACAGATGAGGAAGCATACTGTTAGAATCCAGCAGAATGTGCTATAATGGAGATCCCAGGGACATAAGTCCCAGAGCTGGGTGGAGTAAGAAGCTTATGGTGAGGGCTCAGAGGAAAATTTGGTAGTAGATATTCCAGGGAAGAAGGCAGAAAAACAAAACAGTTTCAGGACACAGAGATGAGAAACAGTGTGGTGGATGCTAGAAACAGAGGCTACAATCTTCCTGTCCTCAAGTTATTGAGTAGTTTTCTACTAGAAGAGGACTCCTGTGATTTTTATGTTTCACTTAAGGGAAAAAGAGAGGCTTGTCTGACGAGTAACTTTGGGAGAAGAGAGTGAGCATGCAAAGCTCAGTTCTCAGCCTCTGTGTGTGTGTGTGTGTGTGTGTGTGTGTGTGTGTCTTTCTCTGTCTCTCTTTCTTTCTCCGTATCATCCTCCTTTCAGGAAGGGATGACTGCCTTTTCTCTGTGGTAAACAGATTAGAGCCCAGACAGGGTTTTTAGAGGCAGGTTTAAAGGCCTCTCTCTCTCTCTCTCTCTCTCTCTCTCTCTCTCTCTCTCTCTCTCTCTCTCAACTGTATCTGCTGTGTGGGCCTAACTCTCCATCAGGTTGGTAATTCCAAAATCAAAACTTTTGGGGAGAAGGTTTTAAGAAGTCTAATGGGGATTTGATGACAAAATATTTATCTAATTTAGTTTTTTTCCAAAATTAAAGAAAACACTTTAGTGTATCTCAAACCTTTGTGTACTTTTTTTTTTTACCTGAGCCTTCACAAGGGTAAAAGGCAGTTAGAACTTGATTAACCATAACTTCGGCAAACCTCTTCAGGTGTTGTTAGTAGGGTATAAACTCTGAGAGGAGGGTTTTGAGAAATGACATTGCCAAAGTCAGGTAGAAACTTGCCATCACAAATACTAAGAGAATTATTGTTGTACATGGAGAGGAATATCTTTAGTGACAGAGTCCTGGCCCCTCATGATAGCCTACCTGAGTTTCACTAACATTTAATCATCAAATTGTGAAATCCCAATTGATGCTAACTACTTGGTACATTTTTTTCAAGGTCCCCACTCTCATTCTCACACAGTTCTCTTTTCAGCACCTTCAAATCCTCCATATTTAGAAGAGTAGATGGTATATTTAAAGCAACCAGTAGCAAAATATGACCAAAATGGTGACACAGGAAACCCCATCCTTGTCCCTCCAAATATCAAACAATGAGGCAGAAATCCATGAACAAAAAACCTCTGGTAGAACTCTTAAGTCCACTTAAGAAACTTGAGGAACACAATGAGACAACTTGAGAATAACCACACACAAAGAGAAGGAAGACAGCTTCCATTTCCCTGCATCATCCCACCAGCATGGCTCAGCCCAGAGAAGGAAACCCGCAGACAGAAAGAGCTCCCCTCACCACCGAAGAGTAGGATGAGTGACCAGCTTCCCCAGCCTTTCAGGGCACCACACAAAGGTCTTACTTCAGTTTCGGCCCAGACAAGCAAGAGTGAACCATAGAGAGGAATCTAGGAACAAGGAAGAAAAGCAGAAGCTACCACAGCAGCCACACAGCGAGGACAGTGGTGGTTCACAATGACCTGCCGACAGACACACTAAGCAGCTTTCGTCACTGCAAAACCAAGGGACAGCACAGCCACACCATAGCTCTGAAAATCCTAACTAGATCAATCAGGAAAAAAAAAAAAAGAGGTGTCCAAATAGTAAGATTATCTGTTTGCAGATGACCTGATTTTATGTATGTATACACACATATATGTACATATGTGTATACATGTATATGTAGAAAATCCTAAATACTACACCAAAACACTGTTGAAACTAATCAATAAATTCAGTAAAGTTGAAGGATACAAAATCACACACAGAAATCATTTGAATTTTTGTACACTAACAATGAAATATCTAAAAAAGAAATAAAGAAAACTATCCCATATGCAATACCACCAAGAATAATAAAATATATAAGAATAAATTTAACTAAGGAAGCAAAATATATCTACAATGAAAACTGTAAGACTTTGATGAAAGAAATGGAAAATAAAACAAATAAATGGAAAGATATTTCATGTTCATGAATAGAAAGAATAAATATTGTGTGACCCTAGGCCTGAAGTCGGAAGGGCAAAAAGGCCAAGTTCACTTATAAGACTAACATACCATATTTTGCCATGTATAATGTGCACTTTTTTGCCCAAATTTTTGAGGAAAAAATAACAATGAGCATTATACATGGGTAATACTAATTCTGTATCTATATAAATGTTTTTAATTCTTTAATTTATGCTTATGCGTTAATAGTGTAACTCTAGAAAACAATAAAGATATATATGCAAAATAATACCCTGGGATACGATAATTGGTTTTGTTCCTAAGTACAAATAAATAAAACGAAAGATTTTTTTCCTGAAAGTTTGGGCCAAAAATGTGGGTGCACATTATACACAGCAGAATACAGTACTTCCTATTTTTTCCACTTTAAAATCTATAATTAGTGTCTGCCTTTTATTTCCTTTTTTCTATTTCTCTATGTATAAACTAATCTGTCAATTACTGAACTCTAGTGTTTATTCTCTTTTCTTCCTGCATTTAATGCTTTTCCATTGCCCTGAGCTGCTTTGGTATGATTTCCAATCTTTTCGTTCTCTTAAATTCTTATTATTTTATAAGTAAAGGAAATCATATGACAACTTCATTATAGTTCAGCTCTGCCTAAATATTGAAAGAGATATTTTTAAATGTACAATTTCATATGTCCCTGGGCCTTCTTTATGTCCTCTTTGGATACGTGTTTGTTCAGGTCCTTTATCTATTTTTTAATTGGATTGTTTGTCTTCCTGGAGTGGAGTCATGTGAGTTCTTCACGTATCTTGGACATCAAACCCTTGTCTGAGGTATCATTAGCAAATATGTTTTTCCATATGGTTGGTTCCCTTTTCATTGTGTTGATGTTTTCTTTAGCTGTCCAGAAGCTTTATAATATGAAAGGACATTCAGCATCACTAGCCATTAGAGAGATGTAAATTAAAGCAACAATGAGATACCACTTCACAATGGTCAGAATAATCATCATAAACAAATCAACAAACAAGTGTTGGAGAGGATGTGGAGAAAAGAAAACCCTAGTGCACCATTGGTGGGAATGCAGACTGGTGCAGCCACTGTGAAAAGCAGTATGGAATTTCCTCAGAAAACTAAAAATGGGACTGCCTTTTGACCCAGCCATTCCACTGCTGGGATTATACCCTAATTCAAACGCCAATTCAAAACAACCTATGCACCCCAATATTCATAGCAGCACAATCTACAATAGCCAAATGCTGGAAACAGCTTAAGTGCCCATCAGTAAATGAGTGGATCAAAAAACTGTGGTACATTTACACAATGGAATACTACCCTTTGCAACAGCGTGGATGGATCTGGAGAGCATTATGCTAAGTGAAATAAGCCAGGCAGTGAAAGACAAATACCATATAATCTCACCTATAAGTGGAACCTAATCAACAAAACAAAAAAGCAAGCAAAAAATAACCAGAGCCATTGAAATAAAGAACAAACTGACAGTAACCAGAGGGAGGTGGGAGGGAATAGTAGGGGGAAAAGGGACTAGGGTCATCAAGGAACATGTGTAAAGGACTCATGGACCAAGCCAAAGGGGAGCAGAATCGAGTGTGGGAGGTGGGGATGGCTGGGGTGGGTGGGAGTGGCGTGGGGGAAATGGAGACAATTGTTCTTGAACAAAAATTAAAAAATGAGAAAAATAAGAAAATATATAAGCAAACTCTAAGTTTCTCATATATTGTCAATAGCTTTTTGAAAATTATAAAAGGACTTATTCCATTAACAATACCAAAACAACAGTGGAAAAATACATGTATCTGTGCAATATTTGTTAACGATTAGAGAGAAATCTTAGCAAGATACATTTAGAATCTTTATGAAGAAAATTATAATACCTCACTAAAAGTAGTAAATGTTCAAGAAGTGAATAGAAAGTATAATAAGGAACAAACTGCCATATCAGATGTCAAAATGCATGTAAATATAATGTGATTTATTACTAGACCACATTTAATATTTATTACATTTACTTATTTAAATATAACTAAGACAGAAATATACCAAAGTATATATGAAAATTAAATATGTGAAAAAGGTGGTAACATTAGTAAAGTAAAAATAGATGCTCCATTAATGTTGCTGGGCCTCTCTGTTTTGACCTTTATACTTCAAAATCCAAATCTGTTGAGACATGAACAAATGTTTCACATGAGAAAAAATACAATTATAAAAAAGTATGTAGTGAAATATTATTTTCCTTAGTTACCAAAACATGAATTAATAATAAGATACTACTTATCAACTATCAATTTGCAAAATTAAACACACATATAATACTGTAATGCACAAGCATGTCTGTGTATAAAATGTGGTAATAATTGGAGGATATTAAACATTATTATACACTCAGCAATTCTTAAATTTTTACAAGCTATTTGAAAAGCAATTTATATATATCAACAATCATTTTAGAAATACCCAAGACTAATCATCTTAAGAAACAGGTTATTTATTATGAACACTGTATGCAGTGTTTTTTTAACATATCACATATTAGAAAACAATATCTAGATTTTTTAAAGTTCATGATAGCAATACACTGCTTAGTCAGTGCTATTTACTCAGTACCTAGCACATTATAAGGGCTTAATAAATATGTGTAATGAATAGAATAAATGATTTGCATGTCTTCACTAAAATATTACACAATTATTTATGGTAATAATTGAAAAAACTAAATAGCAACATGAATATATACCATAATAAGTAAACAGGATGCAAACTTTCATGAAGCTTTTATACATATTGTGGTTAAACTAAATAAATGTATATACACATAAAAATAATGGAAGAGCCCTGGCTGGTGTGGCTCAGTGGATTGAGTGCCAGCCTTCAAATCCAAGGGTCGCCGGTTCGATTCCCAGCCAGAGCACATGCCTGGGTTGCAGGCCAGGTCCCCAAGTAGGGGGTGGGCAAGAGGCAACCACACACTGATGTTTCTCTCCTTCTCTTTCTCCTTCCTTTCCCCTCTCTAAAATAAATAAATAAAATCTTTTGAAAAATAATGGAAGAAACAATATTAAGATAAGTTCAACTCTAAAAAGTCAGTGGCAAGTTATTAATAACAAAATCCTGGGGAAGTCACAACCAAAATAAAACTGTTTTCTTATCTGTTACATTTGTATGACTTTATAATCATATAGTCATATGGGGGAGTTGAATTCTCATTCAAATATGTGTGTGTATATATGTGTGTGCATATATAAATTTATAATAATTACATAAATTACATATATTATGTAAATAATATAATTTATAAAATGGTATATATGTATATATACCATTACAAAGACCTCCACAAAGTTATATAGAAATTTCCACTGTTCACCATGAGTTTTGATCTCCACTAATTACTGGTATTTATGTGTTGTAAATGAGTGACTACTTATTCTTTGGCATAATGATTTTCCTGGAAAATCATGAACCAATATTTCTAAGGAAGATAGGTAGATAGAAAGACAGACTTATTTATTTTCTTTTCATTTACCATCTTCTGTTTTGCTCTTTTTTATTGAGGTATAGTTGACATAATATTATAATTTACATGTCATATTATATTACTTTTAGGTATATAATATCATTCAATATTTGTATACATTGAAAAATGATCACCAAGTAAGTCTAGTTAACATCTGTCATCACAATAGTTACAAGATTTTATTTCTTGTGATGAGTTCTTTTAAGATCTCTCTTAGCAACATTCAAATGTGCAACACAATGTTATTCATTACACTCACCATGCTGTTCATTAGATGCTCATGACTTACTTATTTTACACCTGGAAGTTTGCAGCTTTTGACCCCCTTCACCCATATCACCCACACCCTATTTTGCCCTTTTAAGAAATTTAATACAAATTAGGCATGAATGTATACAACAATAAATTTAAAATCTGGGTCAAAGTTTAATCATAACATTGCTACCAAGTAGAAATATAGCAAATTGTTTCAAGGAAAACCCAATAATAACTCAAATGAACCAATTAAACCAATCCAGTGTCACAATCTGCATGTCATTTAATTCTTATCTTCAATATTATTTAGAGCCCACAGTTTACAATAAAATATCTTGAGCAAGGTTGGGGTAAATACATTATTAGAGGTATTAGACGCTATCAGCTACACTCTTGGTGATTACAGAAGCGGTGTTTTCAGACGCTGGTTAAGTTTTTCCCATTTAGTCTGGGCACTAGATATTGACTATCTTATACTGGGTTAATATATTTTACAACTGTTTTATAGCTATTATTTTCGATAATGGTAGTTCATAGAAGTAATATTAATTAGGCAGTTACTGTGTACTTAACACTTTTATAACCAATAAGGATAAGGTGTAAAACAAACCAAAAAAAATGTTTCTACTAATTACAGACCTATATATGAATACATTTAATATTAGCAAATCTAACTATTCAAAAGAAGAAACTGGAAAATAAAAGAAACCTTTGAATCTTCTATTTACACTTACAAATACATAAATAAGTTATGCAACAGATGGCTCTCTCCCCCAAATTATTACAGTTTTCACTTAGCATTTAATGTTCTACTCTATATAGTTCATTATTTACTGCACTATAAATTTTATCCTCTGCTCCACAGAACAGAGTCGGGCTACATTATTTCTGGCCAGCTCCTATCATGTCTGGAGCTAAACATGGCACATCGGTATGTGCTCCATAACATTACTTTGCAAAACAGATTAATTGTCATTTATTTAGCCCTCTTACCTTTTTTAAATGAAGAAGATATAAAATTTCATGACAAATTTCAAGCAAAAGGCCAATGATTTGATCAATTCAGAAGCATAGACACAACACCTCAGGAAGTAGTAATCTCTGCAAATGCCCTGTAGTTCTTACACAGTAGGTCTATTTTCAAGTAACATTTACACCATGTTGTTTTTTGTGTGTAAATATGAGCAATCTAGTCAATTTAAGAATCTGGATTACAAATGGAATCCATTGGGAAATAATCTTCCAAATGAATCAGAATACTTTTAGGTCCAATAAAATCTCACTTAAAATACATGGATTCTTCTCTAGTCAGAAATTTCCAATTTGTAGCAGATGTATAAAGATGCCTAGTAAAGATAGGACCATATGTATGTAATTAAGTGTATGAATACTTTTTTTTTCTTAGAGCAAATGTGGATAAATATCTTTTGGCAATCAATTACACTAAACTGAGATTTCTTTAGCATTTTTTACAGTATAATTATAGGCTTACCTACCACTTGAAAAGGATGAATTATTTTTTTTAACTCCATAGAAATAACTAACTAGGTATATTCAGTCTATCCTGAATCAAGGTGTTTTCCACATGAGGAAAAGTGGCAATGCTATCACCATTTTCTTTTCTCAGAATAATGCTTCTGCTCTCAAAGTGTTTTAGATAAAGAGTAGCTTCTCAAGAATTACACAATCTTCTGGACAAATCTAATTCTAACATTCTATATTTTTGCAACCACTACAGAGGTTAGACATTTAGTTTGTAGAGACATTGCTCAAAGACCCTACCAAATAAGTATCCTTGTTAGACAATACACAGTCATCAGGGATACTCAACTCTGAATAGTAAGACACTATCTTAACTAGAATTTGCTCTTTAACAAGATGTATGGTTTCTGAGACATAACTCTAAATAGAAAACTGGGTAAGTAATTTGAAATTAATTCTGAATTCTCAGTTATGGTTCACCCAAGAAAATAAGGTGATGACCTTCTTAAACGACTTGGTATCATCTTGTAACATTAATAATCACAGCAATTCACCCCAGTAATTCTAATTACAGGTTTATGTCCAAAGGAAACTCCAGCCCATGTGCAAGAAGATATGTCCAAGAATGTTTATAGCTTCACTTTTTTTTTACTAGCAAAAGGTGAAAAACCAAGCCCCCAAAGTCCATTGACAAGAGAAGAGTTGCATTTTGTTTGCACAGTGGAATATTATATAGCAGTAAAAATGAATGACATGCAGCAACACAGATGAATCTTAGGAGTATAATGTTAAGTGGGGGGGAGCACGCTTCTGCCAGCTTCATATGAAATAATACTATATTTTATAAAGTTCAAAAACAAGTCATACCAAACTATGTATTCTTTAGACAATATATGTCTGTAATAAAAATAAAAGAATAAAAATGATGGAATGATAAACCAACATTTTAGAGCAATCATTTTTTATGATGAGGTTAGATGAGGGAAGGAAGTAGATAAGCAGATAAGAGTTAGTGATAATGAGATAGAATCTGATTGGAACTGTGTGCTGTGATTAGTGATTTTTTTCAGGCTTTATTTTGTAGATATGTTCTTTAGTATATATCAAATATTACGTTTAAAAAAGTAAAATAAATATAAGTATTTTAAAAATAGGATTTAAAAATAACTAAATACTATGAATGAGACAGTAACATTATTCTCCTCCAACATTTTAAGTAAAGAAGTTATTTATTTATTCTCCACTTACTGAAGAAATACAGTGTGTCAGGCACTGTGTTTGAAGATCTTATAGTCTGGTAAAAGAACTTTTAACGACATGATTCCAATACTCCGTGAATAGGAAGGATAAATAAAATGCTGTATAAAAATGCCTAGTACATAATAAGTGCTTAAAATTATCATCTATAACTCTTATTATTACTGTTACTATTGTTATTTGATCTGGAAAAAAGAGCCTTGAGGACGTAAACTCTGAGCACTTGATATTCTTCAAGAGGTACATTTTCTGTCTTACGAACCCAGCATGTACACAATAATGGATGTTTCTGATTCATACGGAGCCTCGGAGTAAACAGAATTTGAAAGGTAAGAGAGAAAGCAAACCAAATATTATTTAACCTAGGCTCTATGCCACAATGTCTGTTCCTTTAATATTTACTATCTTTATAAATGTTTACCCTTAGCTTTAGTCTAATAATTCCAAGAATACAATTTCCTCAGAGTTCTGGTTATTTTTAGAAAGTCAAAAGAAGGAATCGTTTATTTGCCAGATAGGAGAACTAAAATGCAATACGTAATAGCCTTGCTGCTTACTAAGTCAAATGGCTTTGAAACCCAGCAGCCTACCTCTTGAAGCACTTGGGGTAAAGTGAGATGCCTTGTCAGATGTAGGGGCCCATCCACACAGCAACTGATGATGCTTCCATTGGGATTAAAATAGGAAGTATAAATACAATCTATAAACTAAGGAGTACTAAGGTGAAAAAGAAATTAAATGTTTTGGTACATACTTCAGCAGAATAATTATAATTGTAGAGACGAACTTGAAAGTAACTTATGGAATCTTTATTCATGGCCAAAATTATTTTATTCAGGTCTCAGTGGGCAACAATACACAAAGCCTAAAACCATATAGAACCAGGTGCTTAAATGCTAGGTGTACCACACCAGTCACACAGGTTTCAAATCAAATTTTAAATCTAGGAATGTTCACCACCGGAAATTCCAAAAATGCTTCCACCAAAGGGGTAATTAGAACAGAGAAACAAACATGGCCAATGGCATAGTTTCCCCACAAACAGAGTTCTGTGGACACACTCCTCCACACCAGGCCATCTGTTGTTTCATGGTGGTAAACCACAAGCCAGTTGAAACAATGACTAGTTTCGCTACCAGAGCAACACGTTATCCAAAACTCCCTCACAGAATAACGTTCTTACTCAACTATGTGTGCTCTATATTCTGTTTCATTACAGTCAGGGGAAAGAATGGGCTCTTATTTAATCATTCTGATCTTTTGGCTTTACTTTCGACAAATAGCTAAAACCAAAAGTCAAATAATCCCTCAGGTGGTGAAATTGGACCAAAAGCAAAGCACAGGCCCAGGTGGCCCTGCCAGAGTAGCCTGGTTTTGATTTGGACAGGGTAGACATGTTCACAACTGCAAGAAAGACAGATAGGAAACTCATGCTAGTCTTTGTAGTCATCAACTAAAATATAGATGTCTGGTTACATTTGAATTGATGACTATTTCTTTAGTGTGAGTATCACCCATGCAATATTTGGGATATACTCATACTAAAATATTAGTTGTTGTTTATCTAAAGTTGAAATTTAACTGAGCATCCTGTATTTTATCTGCTAACTCTGGCAATGTTACAATTAATGGAGTGCAACAATTGTGGCGGCAGGGTCCAATTGAACTCAACATCAGAAAACCCATGATCACCACATGGTAAGTGATGTTATATTCACTTAAAAATGGTATGATACACAGTATACAATGAATATAGCCACTCTGACATAATGAAAATTCACAGAATATTAGAATTAATTTAGTTTTAAAATATGCTGAAACTTATAAGGTTACAGAGTACACTTGCATACTGAAATATCTCGTCATTTCTATTACTAACATATTTAGGTGATTTTTCTTTTTTCTGTTAAAATTTTTATTTTGCAAAATTAACAGAGAACTACATGTCCATTATTGGAAAAGGAAGATATAAAGCAATAGCAGCAATAAGAATAGATCCTACCATTACTTAGAGACAAGTAGGATCTTTCTAGGACAGAGTTGACCAACTTGGCTGAAACTGGGGGAAGCAAGCAATACCCACACTTGAAAACCTGGGCCATCTTAACAAGTTTTGCCTAATAATTCCTTCTAAGCAGAAATGAAATTACACCAGTGTTGACAAAGAGAATAAACAGGCTGAAAATTTTCACGCAGAGTCATGAGACTTTCTCAACTAAAACAACAAACAAATGCTTTTTGCTTATTCATATCCGAATACATCTCTTTTATTTTAAAGATTTTATTTATTTATTTTCAGAGAGAGGGGAAGGGAGGGAGAAAGAGAGGGAGAGATACAGCAATGTGTGGTTGCCTCTCCCATGGCCCTCACTGGGGACCTGGCCTGCAACCTAGGCAATGTGCCCTGACTGGGAATCGAACCGGGACCCTTTGGCTCCCAGCCCGCACTCAATCCACTGAGCTACACCAGCCAGGGCCAAATACATCTTTTTGATACTTGCCTCTCTTCATGGGAAAGTCTTGGTTATTGTCATATAATCTTGGAAGGTCATAGCTGATGCCATGATGGTCATGGCAGTAGTGATGTGTCAAAATTTGCACACTAGAGTTCAGATGCTTAACAAAAGCAAGTGTCTTTATTTTTCTACAAATGTGCTAAGCTATTCTGGCATATGGCTGGGGGTGGGATGGAGGCAGAGCATTAAATGCCAATTAGAGGTGAATCATTCTTTTCTGGTATAAAACGGTCTTTTTTATTTAAAAATCCCTGTCAGGAAAACATTCAGCTAATTCAAAGTTCAAACTTGCATCAGGTGTCATTACTCTCTCAAAAGGACCGTCTGTATTCCTCCTTCACAAGACAGTGTCTGGGAACAGAGCAAAGCCTATGTGTGCCCAGGGCATTGGAGGGGCGGGGGTTCTGATCCATCTCTGGTCGACGTCCAGATGGAGAGGAGGTGTAGAATATATACCACGGCAACTTAGTCTTGCCAGGTCTGCCAGTCTCTGTCATCACTACATATATTTCAAGAATGTTCAGTTTGTGTAACTTGTGGTCTATTCTTTCAGCATCTTAGGTGTTCCCTTGGACCTTACCCCCAAACCTCCCAACCTCAGCTCCTGCGGGGGCCTCAGATTCCTTGGATCTCTTCCACTTCCTCGATCTGGCCTTTTTCTCAGCTGGCCATGCTGTGGCCTTTGCTGTACAGCAAACGGTCCTCGCCACAGAGCAACGTTGTTGATTCTTGATCAGCTACTTCCTGAGTCCTCCACAAGAGCACATGAGAAATTCGGGCTCTTCCTCCACGCCACCCACCTAAGGCAGTTTTTAAGAGGTAGAAGCAGAGTCCAGCACTGTGTCTGCCCCAGCGGGCCTGATAATCATTCCTCCTCTGTTGCGGCCCCTCCATGTTGGCCCAGGGACTTCATGTGAAGTGGTCTCCTTCCTAACAGTGAATGAGGGTTCAAGCTCTTTCTGTTTTCACATCCCCCATCAATCCATTTGAGATTTCTCCCATTCTTTATTTTTTTATTGTTGTTCAAGTACAGTTGTCCCCATTTCCCCCCCCACTCCAGCCATCCCCACCTCCCACCCTCGATCCTACCCTCCTTTGTCCCATCCTTTAATAACCACATCCTGAACTTTAGTGTGGTATAATTTACATGCCATAAAACTTAGCCATTGTTAAGTATAAAGATCAATGCATTTCAGTAAATTTAACAGTTTTATAACCATTGCCACAATGCAATCTTAGAACACTGGCATTGCCCTAAAATATTCCCTTATGTAATCATTTATAATCAGTCCTGGGTTTCAGCAACCACTGGTCTCTTTTCTGTTCTGGGAGAAAGGACTTATACTTCTAGTACACTGCACCACGTAACTAAGACCAATTTTACTGGGGACAGCTAAAAATCAACTTATGTGTGTAATGTATGACTTTCATATAAATGAAAATTTATATGAAATTTACCATATTGAAATTTTGGAAACTATAGGAAACCAATAAAATAAGAACAGTTCGCACAACTGTGTTTACCCTGACGGCATTTGCTCATAAAAAAGATAGTTGGGAATAGAACTGGAGTTTTAGTGGCTTCTTAGAATAAGGGTAGACTAAAGCAAAAGCCTACCTAAGTAGGAAGCCTGACAAATGCCACCATCCTCCCTTTAAACTGGGGCCCTCGGAGAAAGAGTACACCGGAAGTAAGCTAACACTTCTTCAGATTCGCAGCCCATGTATTACAAGGGAGCTTAATCTTTGAACTTGGATAATCGGACATATAAGATCACCAACATACAAGGAAATGAGACAATATGAGCAAAAAAAAGAAGGGAAAAAAGAGATAATTGAAGCAGACTCACAAAGATTTCATATCTGGAATTATCATACATATACTGTGAAACTGTGCTAAGTATGTTTAAGGGAATTTTTAGATCTTGATAATATCAAAAAGGAATTGAAACCAATAAAAAAGTGATAAGACAAATTATAAAAAGAACTAGCTAGCACTTCTAAAGCTCAAAAACTGAAATTTAAATCCCTACTATTCATTTTATCTACTGTTTTTGGTAACTTTTCACAAATTTGTATTCTTTCTTTCTCCTCGTTATTCTATCTACTAACTTTCCCCCCAACTTTAATAAACGGTGGAATCTGGAAACATCTGGAAATGAACAGGGTATTGATGTCTCATCAGTAAGTTTGTCTGCACGTAGCTTCTTGTTTGGTGGTTTGTTAATGTCCTTCCTAGAAATTTACATGCAAATTATTTATTAGAAAAAATAAAATAACCTACATCAAAACTGGACAGGGATTCTGCATTCATGAGGATGCTTTCTATTACATGTCAAATACAAAAAGAAAATGCCACCCTCAGGTAGCTTAACCGTGAAAGAAAATCATCCTAACAACACTATTTTGGAATCTAAGTACAGAGTTAGTACATGACTTCTACAGCAAAACTTGAAAAATTGACTCAAATATTACTCCTTCTCTAAATCTCCCTTCTCTCTCATGTTTGTTTCACTCAGCTTCTTGGCTTCACTTTCAGCCGCAGAGAGAGATTCTCCTATCTCAGATCTATCACCCTTATCCTCAGTGTCCGGAGGACAGTGTTTTTGCTACTCCCAGGAGGCATGGGAGTTGGGGAAAAAATATATTAGCTAATATCCACTTCTGAGACAACAGTGTTGTGTTTCTTCTGTAGGTTCTGTTGGTCTGACAAATGTATAAATAAAACTATAATCAGTTCTACAGAAATATATAAAACTATGGAGAAAAGGTTATAAAAGATTTCTGGTTCTAGCTAACTAACTGATTCCAATTAACTCTTACACTTCAGAAAACTGAAAAAGCAGGAGAAATATTTTTTAATATTAAAAGCCATGTTTTGACCTGAGTAGATAGATGATTATTTAGTAGTAGCTTGATATGAATTTTTCTGTGTATGATTATAGTGTACAACAAAAGGGGAGTTTAAAATATCAAAACAAAAATAAATCCCTTAATATATAAAGCATTTTTATAAATAACTTTCAAAAATATAAAAATGAGCAATGAATTTTAACAGGAACCTGAAAGAAAAGACCCAAAGTCAACAAACAGATGAAAATATGATCACTTTCACTAATAATCAAAAGATGCAGTTTTGAAAGAGGTTTTTTTCATCATCCAGCCAGTAAAACTTAAGGAAGCTGATTATATCTGGAGTTGATAAAGATGTGAGGAAACAGGCAATCTTAAATATGGTTGGTAAAATATAAACTAATATAGCCATATTAGTGGACAACTGGCATTGATGATTAAAAGTAATTATTATTAAAATTTCAAAAGTATATACCCTCTGATCCAGCAATTCAAATTGATGTATCCATTCCATAGTATATTTTTAACACATGAACAAAAATCAATGTTTAAGGATTTTTCACTATAGCATTGTTTGTGATAACAATACATAGAAATCTGTTGTTTATCCACCAATAGGAGAATAGTTTAATAAATTCTATATCATACTGTGAGGCTACTCTGCGGCAATTCAAAATAGTGAAGTATATTTATACACACAAGCTGAAAAGTTCAAGAAATGATACTGTTAGGTATAAAACAAATTTTCAAACAATACTTTTCTATTTTTATTGAAAACAAAGCTACATTAAGATAGAACAAGCAGAAAGAAGGGACCCATGGAACAAGAGTTATACTCATCTGATAGTTGGTAGATAACAAGGTTCTGGGCAAGTACAAGAATTAGAAATATCTCAGTGAGCCACTACCTGTGAAAAGCCAAAAATCTGGAAGCCCTGAGAACAGCATGGTACTGAGGAGTCAGCGGTTTACCATCAGAAGGATGTACTGAAGGTCTAGGAGCCTAGATAACGCAACTAGGAGCACGAAACTGAGAAAATCTATTGTATCTGAAACTGCATTTGAGGCAGCTGCTCAGAAATAAAAAGCTAAGTCTTGCACAGAAATTTGCAAAAGTTATTCTAATGAAAGGATTTAGGAATACACTTCGCTCTGATCCAAGTGAAGATAGGAAAAAGAGAGTTAATACACAGGAAAAAAAACATATCCCAAGTGTATTCATGACAAAGTTATGCAACTCAGCTACATGGGATAATAGTACACTGTGCTGTGCTGTTTCTGTGACCTCTCATGCAAGACTAAACTCTGAGTTGTTGGCTTTCTCTTTGCTGACCACAATTGTACGTGAGAAAAAAAACAGTTGTACAAGCTTCAAATATTAAACTTTGAGAAATGTGAAGACTCTCAAAACGTATTTAATTCAATGGAAACATCCTCGGCAACTGGATGAAACTGTAATTAAAATGCCCAACAAGAACTGATGTAACAACTTTATTTGAAATAGAGAAAAAAAAATGCAGTTCCTACTCCATTTAATCACCATTGCTTTCTCACATTAGCTGAGTTGTGAATTCCAACTCATCAATGCCAATAATTTATCAGACTATAAAATTGAATCTTTTAGGTATTGTGAGACAATAGAAAATACATGTTGATCTCTGCTCCTGGCTTCTGGAACACAGCTCATAAAACCCTTGTAATTGCCTGAGTGATAAGAACACTAGGAGTATCTTTTGTTCTAATACTGAAAATGTACCCTTGCAACTTCCTGGAACTGAGCCCTGGACCTGTGGGATCTAAAGCTATCTCCAGTTGGTAGCCCAGCGGGTGTCACAAGGAATTACTAGGCATGGGGAAAAGCTCCCACGTCTTTGGCGACCAGAAGTGAAGTAAGCGCTCTGTGTGAGGAGCAAAGAGACTCATAGGATAAGGACCCACAGTAGGAAAGAACTAGGTTTCTTTCTATCAGAAGGAGGAAAAAAACTGAGGTTTTCCCCTCACAGATATAGGAATGTAAACTATATCAGGATAAAAAATATAAAGAGCCCTCTGTAAAGTAGTAATTATAATTTGTCACCATTGCATTTCGGTGCAAATGTACAGAAAAATAAAATGTTCTTTTCATTTTTACTAAAAGAATAGATTATTTTTACCCATGCATAGCAGATGCAAAGAACCATCACACATCACAATGATATATTTCAGTGAATCATCAAACCCATATAATTACCTGTTATTCTTTTTCATTCCCATCTTCTGCCACTGAAACACGGGGCAAGGCACTTTTTGAAATTACAAAGCAAAAATAAATTACTTTGCATTCTCTCTTATCTATCCCTGCTGTACCTCCCCCCTCCTCACCTTCTCTTTAACCAAAAATAAAATTCTGCCCAATGCAATTAAAAAGTGCTATTTATAAAATTATTACATTAGTAGATTGATATTACAAATTATGTAAATATAAAAGTGAGTGTGGTAACTGTAGCATAACAAACATTGTGTTTGAGAAAAAACATGGTTAAAAATAAGTTCATCCATAATCTCAGTACCCACAAGCATCACTATTTGTATTTCATGTTTTCCTCATTTTTTGTAACTTACACATATAAAATGGAAGTGTACTGTAAATATCTTTAAAACTTTCTATCCTGTAAAAGTACACTATTTTAATCTACTAAATTGAAGAGATGGCATATTTCATCATATAGATATATCCTAATTAACTGATCGCTACCCTCTTATTGGATTCCAAATCAATTATATAATAGGCAATGCCCACATAAATGTTATTTTAACTAAATATTGTGTATATTTCTGATTATTTTTTAAACACAACTTCCTAAAATGAAATTACTGGATCAAAAGTAGGAATATTTTTTAGATTTCCTGAACTTGTCACTCTATCTCCCTATAAAACTCATGTATCCATATAAGCTGGCCCAAACAGTTCACGGACTACAAACCTTACTTCATCTTCCCAGCATTGGGCATTATAATTTTTTTAACTTTATGCCAATTCAATAATAAAAATTTGGTGACATCATTTAAAGTACTGTGGCTTCAATTATTAGTAAATTAGAATTATATTTTAAACCCCTTTATAGTGAGATATCAAAGATATTTTTCTGTATAAGAATATATTACATATTTGCCTTAGTTTTTGTTGTAATTTGTTCTTTTCATAATTGGTGGTTCATATTTTGATTGAACACAGTGCTTTTTATGTACAGAAATATTTATGAGGTCAACACAAATGTTTTTTAATGTGTTTCTATTATCTCAAGAGGCTTTCCCCACCCCATATCAAATTAATATACACTATTATGCAACTTGTATTATTTTAAGCATATGTTAATAATTACTTATTTATCTGAAACCCATAAGAAATATATTTGGGTCAAAGGACTTTGGCCCAACTATTACTTGGGCAAAGCCTAAATGCTTTACTATATCATTTTAACTTCTTTTTAAACAAAAATTATCATTTATTTTGAATTACACATTGTACAAAACTTGAAAAAGTACCATTTAGAAAACACAATATATCCTATCTCAGAAATTGAAGTAAGTTTACCTAAGAGCTTTAGAAAATTTCAATTATCTAAAAGTTTAGCAGCATTAAACCCAACTTACTTTATCCCTGCCAACTTCAACTGCCATTTTATAAAGAGGAACAATTACAATCAAGTTAATATGAGGAATATTTTAATGTCTGATGATTGGTGGCTATGGACAATGTCAAATAAGATATCAATGAGAAAATATATTTATTACACTGACATTCACAAAGAAGCTCTAGGAGAAACATGCTGGAAAACACTTAAAGAAACGGCTGAAGCAAAATACAGAAAGACTTACTTTTTTCATGGAAATTGAGATACATAGATATAGCTATAAATGTGTTCTAGTTAGACATGTGCTTCATTCTCATTTTTTATGTTCCTAAAACCTATCAGGCTGGTTTCCCCCAAAACGATGAACTAGAGACACTGGCACACTCCACAGGGACACAGCGAAGTTCCTGCCGGGGGAAGTACAACAACACGCTTTGGATGTGTCACTGGGGTCCTAAGGAAGTAAGTAAAATCTCCAAGGGCAAGAGAGAAAAACAAAACAAAAAAGTGAGGTGAAACCCAAAAAACATAAAGATAAGCCTGCATTTTCCTGGGCAAATGACAACGTGTATGAGTATGATCTGTGGCTCAAATACCTCGGTCTCCAAACATAACACTCCCCAGTATGGCAAGGACCCTGAAAGTAGATCAGGAGGTCTCTGGTCAATAGCAGCCCCTGGCTACGGACGGACAGACAACTCGCATACACACTTCACTCTGCTGCCTTTGCTTTGCCTCTCACAGACCTGCAGCTTCCTTTTTTTCCCCCTTTTATAATAAAGACTGGGAAATATTCATGTTGGGCCAGAAAGTTCTAGATATGCCCTTTAAATGCAGTTCTTCATCTTTCAAAATACAGTCCACTTTACCACCAAGGTCTCTAACTTTTTTCACTGAAACAATTCCATATCTTTGGGGTACATTTTTGAATCAATAGCACTCGTTGGATATCTCTTTCTTTTTTCATCAAACATGTTTTAACTTACTTTGTACACTATTAACCATGACATAACTGAGAGTACGGTTCGGCCTACCTGTGGAAGCACACCACACAGGACTCTTTTCTTTACACGTCACCTAGTTGTTTTATGAGTGAAATGCCAAGGTTGTGCAGCTTTTGAAGGTCAGAAAACTGATACTACTTAGTATTTCTTGGAGTTCTTTTAAAAAATTGAACAAGTATTACTGAGGACCTAAAATAAAGTGTCACATTCAAAAATAGGAACATTTAGATAGAAACTAATACAATCATTAAAATGATGTCTTTACAGACTAAAACATCTGGATGACTGATGTTATTTTACAATTTTGTTCCGAATGTTTAGTATTGCACAAAAGTAGCCACATACCATGTTTATATTCACTTTATATTTTCTGCAAGAGAAAGCCATGTAGTACTCTATAATTCAGTTTGTATAAGCTCTTTTAATCAACTTCAACTCAATCGGCTCACTGGACTAATCAAAAGTTTGCTTTCCTGCTTTAACACTAATTGATGCCAGCTGTGGCGGTAAGCATTTCCCAATGTGTGCCTGCTCTTCTGTCCCACTCAAGCTCTGTGCCAAATGAGAATAAATTGTGTTTCTTCCCAAAACTCTTTATGCCGGTTATATTTATTATATAATTAATGTGTAATTTGATCAAATATTATGGAAACTGAAGAAATATCCATGTGAAATTTTTTGCTCTAAACAACTCATTGACTACTTTGGAAAAACACTATAAAATCAAGTATAAAATTGCTGTTGATTTGGTCATAGAAAGACAACTTTAAAGGATAAGGGAAAAAGTCATAAAAACCTCAGAAAATTTAGCCTTCATAATGCATCACTAAATGTTTACTTTGCTGATACGAAAGCAGAAGCAGGAGATGCAACTACTGCATGACGGGTGGGATTTATGCAAGAAGTTGCAGAGAGAACTTCAGTCAGCCAAAAACTTGTGTGCTCTCTTCCACTGGACCTGGAAGAAGCTGGCAAACTTCTCATCACCTCTCCATCATACCAGTAAACTGAAATTCACTTACCTTCCTCAGGCCACGTTGTCTATTAGAGGGCAATGTTAGGCCATCCCTAAATGACTACTCTACTCTGTTTGAAGAACACTGTTCTACATGGAATGGAGAAGAGGAATAAGAAGCCAAAGTTAACTATTTTTTTTCTTTTTTGAGAACCACGAAAGTGTCAGACATTGTTAAATTTCTGGCATCTCTAATCCCATTTAATCCTCTCAAGAGTGCTAGCAAAAGAGAATTACCCTCATTTTACAAGTGACTTAAAAAAAAAAAGGCCTGGCAAAAATATGTAACATAACCAAGGACGTCTGACTGAAAAGAGGCAGGATCTGGATTTCAGCTGTTTTTCTGACTCCAGAGCTTGTCTCTCTCCACTCTCCCATTTCTTTAACTATGGGAGACGATTCTGCATGGCGTGGGCCCAGCTCCCACTTGGAGGGGCCAGTGGAGAGCAACACAGGACCCACGCTCACGGATGGGTTCTCCTGTGGGGAATCAGGCCTGCATTGTACCGAGGCTGCTATGAGACTTGCTTTTGCTAAAACTCCCTCACCCTGGATTGAGGCAACAAACATTTACTGCATATCTTTAAAGTAACTTCCTAAAATCCATGCTAAACTTTCCAAGGATGAGTGTAACCAGTTCAGCCACTTTCTCCTTTACATTTGCAAATATTTTTCTTTCTTGATGTAATTAGCAATATTCTTTCCTTTGTTATCTGTAAAAGGTAATCACCTACAGTGAACCTGTGCATAGTAAATGAGGACCTGTGCATAGTAAATGAGAACCATCCTCCATGTAATGTACCCAGAAAAGCAATAAAAGCCTGTCGAAGCAAGGATCAGTGCGCTCTCCTCTTGAGAGAGTGGCCAAGGCGCTCCAAGGCCCTCCCCTTGAGAGAGAGGCAGTGCAGTCCCTTTTCCTCCACAGGATTTAGTAGTCCGTGCGACTTTGTCTCATGTCTCGTGTCTCAGCCACAATGCCACGGACCCCAGCGCCGGGATCCCATCATTTAACAATCAAATACTAACTCCTGTTATATATTACCAATTTAGAGAAAATTTTATTTCTCTCAAACCCAATTCTTCAGTGTGGTATAATGAATTTTATGTAAGTTCATTAGTGCATAAAATATAATGAGAGAGTGTTTAATAAATCAATTGAAAGAAATATTTTAATAGCGTATATCTTCAAAACATCTATATTTTAAATCTTCAAAATTCACAAGGGTAGGCTTATAAACAACATTTTCATTTTTAAAGATTTAAAGTAAAAGATTTTAAATAATGCAGAAAAAACAATAACTTTTACAGCTAAAAACTTTTTCAATATCCCATTCCAATAAAAAGGTAGTCTTTAAAAAATTCTGTATGCTATAATATTGAATGCATATTACCACTACATTTTCTGAGACTTTGTTCTCCAAATAAGTATACATTTATAAGGGTCTTCAAAATGTCTGACCAAAGAGGTAATCTGTTCTGGAACTTATGTCTTGCCTTTAATTAAATTTGTCAACATTTACTTTAAATTCACACTGTGAATCTAGGTGCTGCTTGACATGATTTTTTCTACTGTACTAAAATGGATTGATTGATTCATTCATCCACACACGCATTAACTCATTAAAGCAGTCATTCAGCAAATATTTATTGAGTTCTTACTATATGCCTATAGTCTAGACTCTGAGAATACAGTGATAACTAAGCCACTCTATGCCTTCCTGGGCAGTGTATTTTCTAGCCCCCTTGAAATTACATGATAGAGGATGGGTATATATCCAAAGGACAATAGGACTGAAAGATATTTTTCAGTTCAGTCTGGTTCCTCTTGAGTTCCTGAATAAAGCTTATTTGTTAGGCATGGAGTACTCTAGGCATAGGCTTTTAAATTGTCAACTTAGACTTTGACATGTTTCATTTTATCATTTCCCAATCAAAAAGTTAACATACTTTCTTTAAAATAATTGTCTCCATTCTCTTTATTTGTTCATTAAAGAAATATATTACTTTCTTCTGAGTGAAGCTACACTTTGGGGCTCTAAAACCTAAAGCCGTGATTAGAGAGAATATAATTAACTACAGTCACATCTAACTGGAGACCAAATAGCTGAGAGTGACTCTTGAAACTGGACGAGACACATGAATTCCAGAGGTTAGTAAGCCCCTTCAATGGCCCTGAAAGCAAATAATCACATTTGAGCAAACTCACTTAGCACTGACTAGAACTACCAAATTTTTTAAATTTTATTTTTAGTTGCATTTTACATTCAATATTATTTTGAATTAGTTTTAGATGTACAGCATAGTGGGTAGACAACCATACTTTACAAGTGTTCCCCTGATATTTCCAGTACCACCTGACACCATATGCAGTTATTACAATAGCATGGACTATATTTCCTGTGTTGTACTTTACATATACATGACTATTTTGTAACTGCCAATCTGTACTTCTTAATCCCTCACCTTTTTCGCCCAGTCCCTCAACCCCTCTCTCCTTCTGGCAACCATCAGTTCTCTGTTCTCTGTATCTATGAGTCTGTTCCAACTCTGTTTGTTCATTTATTCTGTAGAACAATTGATTTAAATAAGAGTAGTACAGGGTATAAAATGCCTATATGTATACATTTTGCACATGTCTATTCTAAGTAATATTTCTTGATGTGGAAATTTTGTGTCAAAGGGCATAAACTTTTCTAAAAATATTGTCAAAATGCCATTAAGAAAATTAATCCAATTTTTTCTTTTTTTTAATATTTTTAATTACTTTATTGTTGTTAAATTACAGTTGTCTACATTTTCTTCCCTCCCCTCCCCCCACCCCATCCAAGCCCACCTCCCTCCCTTGCTTCCTCCCTCCCCCTTGGTTTTGTCTATGTGTCCTTTATAGTAGTTCCTGAAAACCCTTCTCCCCATAGTCCCCTCCCCTCTCCCTTCTGGCTATTGTTAGATAGTTCTTCATTTCAATGTCTCTGGTTATAGAAAACTAATCCAATTTAAGTTCCAACCAATAGTACACAAAAGTTCCTATAAACCTTGTCCAATGCTAAGTATTGTTATCTCCCCCTTATCTTTAATAAGATGCTGAGCACCATACTATCTCATTTAAACTTTATTGTAATGGTTTTGAGTAGATTTAGAGCCGTATTGTTCAGGCACAGTGTGTGTGTGTCTGTGTATAAATTGGTGAGAGGTCTCCATGTACAGTATTAAGCTAGCAGCTGTTAGTCATATTATGTTTTCTAAACTCTTCTATTTGCCTTTGAAATTTCTTTATATTACAGCATACCAAAGATATACAATAATAAAGTCAAGTACATCCATTTTTAAATAATTTTTCAAACGATCTTGTGTTTGAAAATGGGTCCTATTTTATGATTTTAAGTTCAAAATTCCTTCCATCTGTATATCAGAAATATATACTTAGGTTTCCTTCTAGATATTAATGACTTTACATTTAATACCTTAGTATGCATAAAATTTATTTTAACATATAGATATGCTATTTTTTCAAATTGTTATTCAATTGTCCCTAAAATGCTGCTTGACTACCTATTTCTCCCAGATGCTTGCAATGTATTACTTAATAAAGTCAAATATATGCACATAAGGATACCTTGGAGGTTACTTTGTCTCATTCGCCTCTAAATCCTATGTTAATATCACATTCTTTAGTTAAATATCCGATATATTAAAAAGTCCCACATTTAAATCCATTTACAAAAGTTTATTAGCTATCTTATTTGCTTATTTTTCAAATGAACTTCAAAATTTTATTAGCTGTTCTTACTTATTTATTCTTCAAGAGAACTTTAAATTACTACCAAGTTCCAAAAGTATTATCATGAGCTTTTAAGCAGTGCATTATAAATTATTTTAAAAATAACACTTAGCCTTTTATTCAGTAATGTGGATGAAGCATAATTTAGTGGTTTCTAATTTTTATGACCCATTATATATATGTATTTTTTTCAAATAGAATATTAAGGAATATAATATAGAAAGCCAATGTACAAAAGCAAATAGATGTGCATAAAAATGCACACACAATACACAACATACATACTCTTACATAATAAAGATATGCTCCTGTATGAGGCATGTCTTTCTATACCACTTGCTAGTCATTCTTGGTATATTGCAAGCAAATCGGTTGATGTGTATTTATTTATAACCAGTTTCCATAACTGGGATCGTGGCAGAAAAACAGATGATGCATTCAAATGAATAACTGGTAAGAATTTCAAGAAGTCTATTGACAGAGCCATGAGCAGGATTAGAAATCCACCAAGGGGTAATGAAGCACCAGGGACTGGCAATGACAGGCAGCCATTACCTTGCCCAGCTTGCAGGTACAAGGGGAGGGTGCTGTGCTGTGTTTCTAGAACTTAGTGAGAGCTGTAGCTATGAGAAAAGATCACCTGAAAAAATCTATGGCCAAACAGGAAGTAAACAGTAAAACGATACCATGATTTCATTCTGCTTCTACGCATTGCCCTCCAGCTGGTTCCTCCTGTGTGCTGAATCCAACCAAAAGGCATAGATCAGAGGAACTCAGTGGTATATGTAGAACTCAATCTCTCACCCAGGAAGAAAGTGCAGAAAGGACAAAGAAGAGCTATTGAGAATCAAATAGACAAGAGGAATAGACAAAGCATGACTTTTTTTTAAATTGATTTAAGAGAGAGAAAGAAAGAGAGAAACATCTATTTGTTGTTCCACTTATTCATGCATTCATTGGTTGCTCTTTGTATATGCCTGATTGGGGATCGAACCTACAACTTTGATGTATTGGGACAATGCTCCAACCAACTGGGCTACCCAGTCATAGCAGAACATGACTTTTTGATAGAATTGAAACGTTTGCATCAATCAGTAAAGGGGAAATAAAGATTTATACATGTTGTCAAAGATAAATACTGAAAATATTGAGTGACTAAAAACAGGCTGAAAAATTCAAGTTCAGGATGATTCAAGTCATATATATTTATTAGAAATAGATAGCAACAATATGTATTTTATGTACATAAACCTCATTAAAACTAATACCTAGACTAAAACATTCAAAGGAAAAATATATACTAATTTCAGAGTTACCTCTGGAAAAGGAAAGAGTAAAACCTACGGGAATAAGATGCCTTCTGCTTCTATTTTATTTTTATTAAATTTTAAAAAATTGCTACTTTCCAAAATTTAGGTGGTGGGTACATAAATTTCTGTTATACTTTCTCTTTTCTTTATATTTATAACATATTATAATGAACTAAAAAATAAAAATCAGGGGTTTCCAGTCAAGATGGTGGAGTAGGTAAATGCTATACTCACATTGTTCCAGAACCACACAAAATTACAACTAAACTATAGAACAACCATCATTGAGAAACACCTGAAGTCCAGCTGAACAGAAGTCCAATAAATAAGGATATACAAAAGAAGTCACATTGAGACTGCAAGGAGGGGTACAGATGTGGAACAGACTGGACCTACACCCACATGGGGCAGTTAAAAACTGGGAGGGATATCTCAGCTGTAGAGGTGCCCTTGAGGAACAGGGGTCTGAGTCCCTCGCCAGGCACCCCAGTCCAGGGTTCCAATGCTGGGAATAGAAGTCCCCATAACTTCTGGAGGTGAAAACTGGCAGGAATTGTGGCTGAGTGAGATGGAGAGTTTCTAGTGTTCCAGGTCTTCCTCTTAAAGGACCCAAACATGATTTTACACGGACTCACTTACTCTGAGCTCCAGCACTGGGACAGCAGCTCAAAAGGCACCAGGTGCATGTGGGAGGAACTGAATTGTCTGGCTTCAAGGGGAGAGCTGGAGAGGCAGCTTTCTCCCAGACAGAAGTGCTGGCAGAGGCCATTGTTCTTTTGCTAAGCTCTCCTTCCATAGAGCTGGCAGATGGGTGCCATATCTGAGTCTCCACCAACTTCTGCCCTGATAATTCCCAGAGACCCCACCCCACCCAACTTGTGGGCTCACCCAAGTTGCTTCCAGTAGCTTTTGCATACAAATGACCTGTCTTGGGTCATGCTGCATGCAGGCTTTCCTAAAATCTCTCAGACAAGCAACATCTGACCTCAGCCTGCCCTGTACCTCAGCTAAGTAGCCTTAGGCCAGGCACTAGTGTCAGTGACCTCTGTTTACAACTTAGCCTGTCCCAGACACCTCCAAGCACAGCACAAGTGGCAACCATCTACAGTTTTTACCCCAGACAGGGTACCAGCAGTGGCTGACCTCAACCTGCATCTCCCAAGAGGCCAGCTTCAGACCATACCCCAACATCGCTCAACCACCTCCACCAACAACATACTCAAAAGGCAGACTCAACAAGCATCAGAGTGCCGCTAAATTGAATCCTGTTCTGTAGGATCAGCTCTGCTCACAGCTTCTCCACTGTAGTCACAGCCAATCACAATCAGTCGGTCTGGGAGTCAATCTCTCCCATTGACATGAGAACAGCAATCAAGGCTTTGCTGCAAAAGGAAGACACACACACACTAGGGATACACCTAGAGCACCCACTGCAGGTGACCAGGGAGACTGTGTCACTAAGCCCCAAATAAAAGAACAAAAATTCCGGGAGAAGAACTAAACAAAATTGAGATAAGCAATCTACCAGATGCAGAGTTCAAAATAGTGGTTATAAGAATGCTACTGATCTCAGTGAAAATGTCAACAAAGAGATAGGAACATAAAAATGGAGACAGAAAACATAAAATAGAACCAGTCAGAAATAAAGAATACAATAACTGAACTAAAGAATATATTATAGGTAATCAACAGTAGAGTAGATAAAGCAGCAGACCAAATCAGCAATTTGAAAGTTAAGGTAGCAGAAAATACCCAATCAGAACAGCAAAAAGAAAAAGGAATCCAAAAAAGATGAGGATACTTTAAGGGGCCCCTGGGACAGCTTCATGCACACCAACATTCACATCATAGGGGCACCAGAAGGAGAAGAAAGAAGCAAGGGATTTAAAACCTATTTGAATAAATAATGACTGAAAATTCCCCTAACCTGGTAAAGAAAATAGATATACAAGCCCAGGAAGCACAGGAGTCCCAAACAAAATAAACCCAAAAAGGCTCGTACCAAGATACATCATAATTAAAATGCAAAAGTTTAAGGATGAAGAGAGAATCTTAAAAGCAGAAAGAGAAAAACAGTTAGAAGTTACCTACAAGAGAGCTCCCATAAGACTGTCAGTTGGTTTTTCAACAGGAACTTTGTAGGCCAGAAGAAATTGGCAAGAAATATGAAACCAAGATCATTCTACCCAGCAAAGCTATCATTTAGAATTGAAGGACATACAAAGACCTTCCCAGACAAGAAAAAGTTAAGGGAGTTCATCACCACCAAACTAGCATTACAAGAAATGTTAAAGGGTCTTCTTTAAGAAGAAAAAAGAAAAAAGAAACATAGTTATAAGGAATAAAATGGTTACTGTATTAAAAAAAAAAAAAAGTTCAGCCCAGGGGAAGAACCAAAGCTTAGACCTGACAGACTGCTGAGTAGTTTTGTTACCATAAATAAGACCTTTAACCACTTATTTTCTTGGTTTTCTCATCTGAAAAGGGAAGACGTACTTTTCTCACTGTTAACAAGTTTCCAGTCTGAGTGCACAAAAGGAGGGCTAGTAGCCACGTGTGGCTATAAAACACTTTTCATTTGGCAGTCTGAACTGAAATGTCTTATAAGTACATCTTGGGCACTAAATTTATAAAACTTAGTAAGAAAAAAGTAAAATATTTCATTAGTAATTTTTACATTTGATAATGTTGAAATAATTGGACTAAATAAAAATAAATTATTAAAATTCTAAAAAAGAATAAAATGACAATAACTATATATCAACAATTACTTGAAATGTAAATGGATTAAATGCTCCAATCAAAATACATGGGGTGGCTGAATGGGTAAGAAAACAAAACACTTACTTACACTGTCCGCAAGAGACACACTTCAGAGCAAAAGACATGCAAAGACTGAAAGTAAAGGAATAGAAAAAAGATATTCATAAAAATGAAAACAAAAAATGTTGGGGTGGCAATACTTATACAAGACAAAATAGACTTTAAAACAAAGGCTATATCAACAAAGAAGGACCTAGAAAATGCAGTTCTGGGTATTTATTCAAAGAAACCCAAAACACTAATACAACAAGACATATTCATCCACATGTTCATTGCAACATTATTTACAAAAACCAAGATATGAAAGCAACCTTAGTACCCATCAGTTGATGAATGGATGTAGAAGTGGTGCATATGTACAACAGAGTATTACTTATTCATAAAAAAAGAATAAAATCTTGCCATCTGCAGCAACATGGATGGGGACCTAGAGGTCCCATGCTGAATTAAATAAATTGGACAGAGATAGACAAATGCCCTAGGACTTCACTTACATGTGGTATCTAGAAAACAAAGTAAATTAACAGAAACACAGTCAGATACAGAGAACATTCTTATGATTGCCAGATGAAAAGGAGGTTGAAGGAATGAAGAAAAGGGGGAGGGATTTAGAATTACACATTGGTAGTTACAAAACAGTCATGGGGATGTAAAGTACAGCATAGGGAATGCAGTCAATAATATTCTAATCACTATGTATGGCGTCAGATGCATACTAGATTTATCCAGATCACATTGTAAGTATGTAAATGTCTAATCACTATGTCGTACACCTGAAACTAATACAATAGTGTATGCTAAATGTAACTGAAAAACAAAAGTTATTTTTAAAAAATTAAAAATCAGTGTGAGAAAGGGGAAAGAAAAAGAGTCGTCCAGCCCCTTAGAGAAGGCCCCTGCCATGTTTCCTCACTGGTACAAATCAAGCGCACTGAGTGAGGATGCACAAATCGAAGGGGCAGAAAATGTCTTTCTGAATTCTCCCAGCATCCTCTGCTCCAAAAGTTAAGCCTCTGTGTATCTTTCTCTGTCTGGTGCCTTCTTCCTCAGAGTCTGTGAAACTTGGAACCAAATTCTGCCATTAGGTTTTTTTCTAAGCCTTAGTTTTAAGTGGTATGATCAGTTTTTCTCCTTTACTGTTACTTGATTTTAGAAGGAATCTAAGATAACCAACGTTAGCTGCTGATAATGTTGGTAGGCATCATTTGAAACTAGAGCTTACAAGAGTAAATCAGTATAAATTAATCCATTTGTCTTAAGGTATTTGTTTTAAGATATTGTATTGCAATTTATCTGTTTTCTGTTCTCTTCCTTAGTAGCCTATAAGTTCCTCTCAAAAAAAAAATTTTTTTTTACTCATTTATCTGTGTCTTCAGCATCTAGCATAATGCCTGATGTCAATTAAAACAAACATCTGTGTTCAAGGTGTATCAAAAATTTATACACTTCCGTATATATTTATACAAAAATATATACAGAGGATTGCATGGTAAGAAGACTATATATAGGAAAAGAATTTTGAGAAAGGCTGTATCTTATCGTGAAACCCATTTACTGCAAATTAGGATCTTTTTGACAATACATGTATTTCTGTATAGGGATTAATAGTAAGATCCAAGTATCATTTATAATTCATGCATGTACAAACTTTATAAACCATGTGTTTTAGACGAAGTATATTATGTCCATTGGCCTCCTCTTTCCCACTGAAGGGATTCTAATGATTACCTTTTACTTGCTTTTGTTTGTTTCTTCACTTACCTAAATTTCAAACTGACAGAAAACTTGATAAAATAAAACCTGTATAACCTTTGCCTAGGTAAAAACATTTTGTAGCTATTTTTCCCTGTTCAGGACTCAGTGAATTATGTGTTGCATTTGGTTGTCCTGTCCCCTTAGTCTCCTTTAATGTAGAAGTGATTCCCCTCTCAGCACCTTGTTCTTCATGACTTCGGCATTTTTGAGGAGTCCAAGTTATTTGTTTTATAAAATATATTTCTATCTGGATTTGTCTGGTAGCTTCCTCACTTTTAAATGCAATTTTGACAAAAATACTACTTAGGCGGTGGTGTATGTCTCAAAAGATGTGTACGTCACTGCAGAAAGTATATACTATCAGTTCGTTCCGATATCAATGATGCTAAATCTATCACCTGGTTAAGGTCAAATCACCACTCCTGTAAAGATATTATTTTCTCTTTGTAATTAAAAAATAATCTGTGGGATGATATTGAGATTGCATATCTATTATCCCAATGAATTTAGTTTCCAATGATGAATCTTGCCTCAATCATTACCCGGGTTTTACAAAATAATGATGTTCTATCATTCATTCTACATTAGCTGACATCCTTTTGTAAAGAGCTTTCCCTCCACAAATCCCTTTATTTTACCACATATACCCACAGATTTTATTTTTGTCTTCAATATATTATAATCTATTGCCATTATTACTATTTTGATGTTCAAATTGTCCTTCCTTGGCTTCTGAGTCATTTTAATGCACCTCCTCCGTCATTTTTTTAGCACTTCTTTGCTTTTTGACCCAACAATATAATCACAGGCTCTGCTTTCACTTTCCTTTTGCCAGACCTAGAAATAGACTTTATTCTAAACACTTTGACCCCTTTTGCTGGCAATGATACTCAGATTGTAAGACATGAGTGCAATAGATGTTCTCATTGCTACTGAGATGTAGTCTGCATAGGTCTCTGAGCCATCTCCTCTCCACTGCCCTCGCTCTACTCACTGCAATAACCTCCAGACGGTTTCTGACAGGCAATTTGTCTTTCCTTCAACCAGTTCTTCCCACTGCAGCCAGGGTGATCTTTTCAAAATCTGCCACACTCAGGGCAAAAAGCATGTGTGTATATGCACACATTCATGCAGTTCATGGCACACTTAAAACCATTTGGTCGCTGCCCATTGGTTTTCGGATAAACACCAAAATTATTAGTATGATCAAAAAGACTTCACACAGCTTGTCCTCTCCCTAGACCCTAATCATATTTTACCCTAGCCCTAAACCAATATGGCTCGTGCCTTTATAAGAAGACATGTAGACACATGTGTGTACAGAGGAAAGATGATTGGGAAAGAAGGGAGAAGATGACCATGGATAAACCAAGAAGTCAGATCTGGAACAGGTCCTTCCCTCGCAGCCTTCAGAAGAAACCCTGCTGATACCTTGATCTCAGATTTCCAGCCTCTGGAACTGTGAGAAAATAAATTCCTGTCATTCAAGCCACGTGGTCTGCGGTGCTTTGTTACAGCAGCCCTAGCAGATTGTTACACTGTCTTTGTGCTGTTTCAGCCTACTGGCATTTAGCACACAAAATGGTACATCACAGACACTCAATAAATGTATTTTATGTGAATTGAATTAATCACAATGTTTTAGTCAATGCCTTCCCAACTAGAATAAAAAGAACTTCAGCTTTGGACTCATAACTGAGTTCAAATTGTATTGCCTTACTAGTTGAGTGACTTTGCAGGGCAAAAGCAAATCTTTGGTTAAAGATGGTGTAACCATACTCTTACTCCTGGGAGTAGTTTGATCCTTAAATGAAATATCTCATACAAAGTATTCAACAGAGTACCTGAAAATACTAAGCTCTCAATAAATATTAACTATTATTGCTGCTATAATTGCTGTGTTGTGCTGTGTAAAAAACATGATGAG
Organism: Micronycteris hirsuta; assembly: GCA_004026765.1. NCBI lineage: Eukaryota > Metazoa > Chordata > Mammalia > Chiroptera > Phyllostomidae > Micronycteris > Micronycteris hirsuta. The sequence goes on from PVJI01007652.1 coordinate 53,849, forward strand.
GCAGGATGGAGAAACATACAGGAGTACATCTTAGTGATCCAGTGCGGGGTGGATAACTTAGATACACGGCACACTTTCTTCAGCATCTTAAGTGAACTGAGGAACACGCTCAGTTCCTTGAAAGAAGAATGTCTCTCTTCACTGTGTACAGAAACACTTTACGGGCGTGTTCCTGCTTTTTGGCTTTCACAACCAAGAGTCATGACAAAGAGACACAGCCCCAGGGTCAGACAAGCCCAACTGCCCAGGCAGCTCCCCAGACTGACAGGCTATTCAGTGCAGCTGCAGAAGGAGGTTTGTCCAGGGACAGAGCTCTGAGCGACCAAAACAATCCCAGACAACATCAAGAATGGGATAGGGCCAAATTAGAGGAAAGTAGATATGAGCCCGTGAACAGCATTGGTACTCCCTTGTAGAGAATGGCATTTTCTCAGCTGGATCATTTTACTGTTTGGATGTAAAAATGTACACAAAATAAAAGCAGTGGAATACGCGCGTAGGATGAGAACATTCACTCTACAAGAAGATACTGGGGTTTTTTTTTATTAAACACACACACAAGACAAATCAGGGCCCCTCATCTCTTGGACTACAACAAGAAAATGTAGACTATGTCAGGTAACACGTGAAATAAATAAATCTCATTTAGCAAAGTATCAACAGAGAGGAAAAGCGGGACAAGGAAGGGCCAACTGTACACTGAGGTAATGAAGAGCGGGACTCACTGGACTCAGTCATGTTCTGTGGCAAGCTGAGGTTGAATCTTGAAAGCACAATCTCTCCTCTTAGCAAATTTCAAGTATACAATACAGCATTGTTAATAATCTCATTACTGTACTGTACATTCATTAGATGTCTAGAACTCAATTATTTTGTATAACTGAAACTTTGTACCCTTCGACCATCTCCTCATTCCACTCTTCCCCGCCTCTCCAATCCTGGCAACCAGCGTCCTACTCTCGACTTTATGAGTTTGACTATTTTAGATTCCACATATGAGATCATTTCAATAAAGTAGTTTTTTAAAAAAAGGAGGCACAATCTGATCTTACCATCTCGGTTTGAGAAAGTAGGTGTTGGTAACTGATCATCTCTTCTCCTTTATCCTTTCAGGAAATATTAGGATGCTTCCATGTTCCTATGACTCCACCTGGTCCTGACAGCTACATTTTTTCTATAATTAATCAAGAAAATTGTCTAAGTTCTATTAGGACAATATGTAATGTTGTGCTGCTCTCACCACATTCCTGGAGGGATGAGCTCTACTTGAAATACTACAAATAAAAATTATTCTTACTCTTAGAAGTAAAACATCTCCCCATCTCAAGGCAGTCTCCCAGTCTGCGCAGTCTATAGGTGCAAAATCTGCGGAGACTCCCCAAGCCACTGCCCAAATTACTTGACTCTCTCGAGATTACCACACCCTATCCCCAAACTACCCTCAAGATTTTTATCCCCAATTAAGACAACTCCCCACCCACCCCCATAGCCCATGATACATTTCCCCCCAGATGAACATCGGCACACCTCCCTCCATTACTTCCAATGAAGCTCCTCTGAAATTTGGAAAAAAGAATGAGATCTTCAGGGATCTTTCTACTGGGAATTTTATTACTTTGTACTTGTTATGTTCAGAGAACAGTAGTCTGTGCTTAAAAATAAATGAAATATGGCTAATGTTTTCAAAATAGAGACAGTTTTACATCTGCATTAACATGCTCTTTGATAAAGATGTGCATTCATTTTCTTTTAATAACTCCACATCTTATGACCAATTTCTGAGAAAATGTTGTATTACAAACGCAGGCGGGTCACAGGCCCACTAATGATATCAGAGTATAAATTAGTCATAATCCATCCATTAAAACTTAAGCAATCACAATACCCACCACTGATGATTCTGAAAGGAAAACATTTTTTTCTAGAGAAGCAAAGACCATTTATAGAAATGTTTGTATTGTTGTTCGGTAAACACACTTGAGAAGAGTCATCCATAAACGGAAAAGCTGGAGTATGAAAGAGTGGGTAGAAAAGGACAGCAAGTAACAGAAGGTTTTTAACCTAAGGACAAACAGTTTATGTATATTGTGTCTATTATCATAAATATTTCTATAATCCACTGAGGCCATCTAATTTCTGAAATTGAACACTGACTTGTAGATATTTAACAACTCAGTTTGTAATAGCTGTAATTGTGCATTAAATTCATGGCATTGCCTTTGATCATCATTTAAAAATTGTTTACTAAATCACAAGTTATATTCATTAGGTGTAGCAAATACTTCTGCTGGCCTGCCTTTCATCTCCACAGCCCACCTCTGCTTCCAGGTTCATTGGGTTGGACAGGTCTGTTTAAACATGTGCTTTTCTAATGAAGTCTTTTTCAAAACCAAGGAACTGGTTCAGGCCAGCAAAGCGCAGCCCAGAAGCATGGGGGGAGTTCAAAGCCCAGAGGCATACCACCTGTGAGGCAAGGAAGGTGGCAGAGGTGTGCCCTCACCTCCTGTCCTCTATATCAACACTTCTAAGAAGCATTCCAATGTTTCTCAGAGGTTCTTGCAAAATTTCGCCAGCCTTAACTTCAATGATGCTTCATAACATAGATTCCTCTTTCCTCGATCATTTCCTGTGCTCCTTCATTACTGCTTGCTGTGCTCCCAACTTTTAATCTGAGGCTTTGGTTTTAGAAAAACCCAAACAAAGATATAAAAGAGCTTAAAATCTTATGAAAGAAAGACAGTACAAATTTATCCAACAGTGAGAGCAATTTAGGAAAACTATTATCTAATCATTAAATAAGTTTAATAACTTAGCAATTGCTAAGTGTCAAGCAGTGTTCGAGGCACTGACTATTAAAACCAGCAATTTACTGAGTTAATATTTGTAAAGCACTTAGGGAAGTGCCTGATATATTATGTTAAGTCATACGTGTCGATTAAACAAATGGAAAATAGATACATTTATTAAATCCAAAGTATCTTAATGGTTACATCTCAACATTTAAACCATCTCTCAGCTTTGCAATAAAAGTTGATAGTTTTTTTAATTAAACTTTCTATTTTGAGATCACTGTAGATTCAATGCAATTGTAAGAAATAATAACAGAAAGACCCCATGTACCCTACATCTGGGTATCTTAATTTTAATTCTAGTGCTAATTAAAACAATTCAAATCAATTTTGATGTCTTTTTTGGCCCAAAACACAGTGTCTAGTGCTTTTTATTAAGGTGACATTTTTATAACATAAAATTAAGCATTTTAAAGTGTACAATGGTCCTTTTAAAGTGTACACTGGCGTATTCATAATATTGTACAACTACCACCTGTATCAAGTTCCAAAACATGTCATTAACCCAAAAGGAAACCCCAGCCAGTAAGGAGGCACTCCTTCTCCAGGCCCCTGGCAATCACCAATCCAAACACTTTCTGTCCCTATGGATTTACCTATTCTGGATATTTCATATGAATGGAATCACACATTATATTACCTTCTGTTTCTGGCTTCTTTCACTTAGCATAACGTTTTTGAGATTCATTCACATTATAGTAGATATAGATACTTCACTCCTTTTTATTGCTGAATGATAATACATTAGATATATAAACCACATTTGATTATCCATTCATTCATTAATGGGCATTTTGATTGTTTCCACTTTTTGGCTATTATGCAGAGTGCAGTGTGAAGATTACTGTACAAGTATTTGTTTGAGTACTTGTTTTCAACTTTGGGAGGAGTGAGTAGCTTTACCAAAGAATGGAATTGCTACACAATATGGTAATTGCATTTTTAACTTCGTGAGGAACTACCCGCTGATTTTCCACAGTGGCTGCACCATTTTACATTCCTACTAGCAATGTACAAGGGTTTCAATTTCTCCACATCTTTTTCAACACTTATTAATTTTATTTTTGTGTTATTATTACAGCTATTCTAGTGGGTATGAAGTGATATCTAATCATGGTTTTGAATTGCATTTACCTAATGATATTAAGCATATTATCATGTGCTGGTTGGCCATTTTGTGTATCTTTCTTAGAAATATGTTTATTCAAGGTATCCAATTTGGAAGGGAGGAAGTAAAACTGTCATTGTTTGCAGATGACATGATACTGTATATAAAAAACCCTATAGACTCCACCAAAAAACTGCTTGACCTATTAAGTGAATTTGGCAAAGCAGTGGGATACAAAGTCAATATTCAGAAATCAAAGGCATTTTTGTACACCAACAATGAAATATCAAAACAGAAATCAGGAAAAACAATTCCATTTGCTATATAGCAAGAAGAAAAATAAAATACCTAGGAGTAAACCTCACCAAAGAGATAAAAGACCTATATTCAGACAACTACAGAACTCTGAAGGAAGAAATAAAGGAAGACACAAATAAATGGAAACATATACCACGTTGGAATGAAAGAATTAACATCATCAAAATGTCCATACTACCTAAAGCAATTTATAGATTCAACACAATCCCTATCAAAATACCAATGACATGCTTCACAGGTATACAATAAACATTTCAAAAATTTATATGGATCCATAAACAACCCCAAATAGCCTCAACAATTTTGAGAAAGAAGAACAAAGTAAAAGGGATCTCAATACCTGATATCAAACTATATTACAAGGCAGCTGTAATCAAAACAGTCTGGTACTGGCATAAGAACAGAACTATGGAATGGAACAGAGAGCCCAGAATTAAACTCAAGTCTCTATGGTCAATTAATATTCAACAAAGGGGGCAGAAGCATAAAATGGAGTAAAAATAGCCTCTTCAACAAATGGTGTTAGAAGATCTGGACAGCTACATGCAAAAAAAGTGAAACTAGACCACCAACTTACACCATACACAAAAATAAACTCAAGATGGATAAAAGGTTTAAATATGTCGCAACACCATAAAAGTCCTAGAGAAGAACATAGGGGGGAAAATCTCAGATATTCCATGCAGCAATATTTTACCAATATGTCCCCTAGAATAAGGGACATAAAGGAAAGAATAAAGAAATGGGACTTCATCAAAATAAAAAACTTCCACATGGCTAAAGAAAATACCAGCAAAATGAAAGGGGATCAAACAGTATGGGAAAACATATTTGTCAATGATACCTCAGACAAGGGTTTGATCTCCAAAATATATAAAGAACTCACATGACTCCACAACAGGAAGACAGACAATCCAATTAAAAAATAGACAAAGGACCTGAACAGACACATCTCCAAGGAGGACATACAGGGGACCCAGAGACATATGAAAGGATGCTCAGCATCACTACCCATCAGAGAGATGGAAATTAAAAACACGATGAGGCACCGCTTCACACCAGTCAGAATGGCCATCATAAACAAAACAACAAACAACAGATGCTGGCAAGGCTGTGGAGAAAAGAGAATACTAGTACATTCTTGTGGGAATGCAGACTGGTGAAGCCGCTGTGGAAAACAATATGGAATTTTCTCAAAAAAAGCTAAAAATGGAAATGCCTTTTGACTCAGCAATTCCACTGCTAAGATCAGGCCCTAAGAATCCTGAAACACCAATTCAAAAGAACCTATGCACCCCAATATTCACAGTAGCATTACTTACAATAGCCAAGTGCTAGAAACAACCTAAGTGCCCATCAGTAAATGAGTGTATCAAAAAACAGTGGTACATTTACACAATGGAACACTAGGCAGCTGAAAGGAAAAAGGAGCTCCTACCTTTCACAACAGCATGGATGGAACTGGAGAGCGTTATGTTAAGTGAAATAAGCCAGGCAGTGAAAGACACATACCATATAATCTCACCTATAAGTGGAACCTAATCAATAAAACAAACAAGTGAGAAGTATATAACCAGAGACATGGAAATAAAGAATAAACTGACAGTAACCAGAGGGGAGACGGGAGAGGGGAGGCGGATAATAGAGCAAGCAAGGGGAAGGGTCATCAAGGAACATGTATAAAGGACCCACGGACAATGACAACGGGGAAAGGAGGATTTAATATGGGAAGTGGGGGTGTGTAGGGCAGGGGAGAGTAATGGGGGTAAGTGGGAACAACTGTAATTGCACAACAATAAAAAAAGAAACAAAGAAATTCTAAATTTCATATTCTGCAATAAAATGGTTGAATTAACCATAAGAAACAAAAAATTATAACGCTGTGATGTCTGATATATACATTCCTATTACATATGCTCAGCTGTATTCTTATTTATCTGCATTAATAAATTGACTGTAACATAAGAAAAAATAAGTAAATATTAAAAAAAGAAATATATTTATTCAAGTCCTTTGCACATTTTTAATTTGTTTGTGTTTTTCACTGCAGAGTTATAAGAGCTCTTTATATATTCTGGATATTGGATCCTTATCAGATATATGATTTGCAAATATTTTCTCACATTCAGTAGGTTGTCTTTCCACTTTCTTGATAATGTTCTTTGATACATAAAAGTTTTTATTTCTGATGATGTCCAATTTAACCTGCTTTTTCTGTTGTTGTTCATACTTATAGATCATCTAAGTGTCCATTGCCAAATTCACAGTCATGAAAATTCACTTCTGTGTTTTTTTCTAAAGGTTTCATAGTATTAGATCTTACATTTTTGGTTTTTATCTATTTTTAGTTAATTTTGAGTACAGTATGACAAACAGGTGCAACTTTATTCTTTAACATATGGCTATCAGTTGCCCAGCATTACTTGTTAAAGAGAATATTTATTCCCTATAAAACGGTCTTGGATGCCTTGTAGAAAGTCAATTAACTATATATGTGAGAGTTATTTCATCCTATCCCATTGATCTTTATGTCTATTTTTATGTCAGTACCACACTGTTTTGGTTACTGTAGCTTTATAGTAAATTTTAAAATTAGGAAATGGGAGTCCTCCAACTTCATTCTTTTTCAAAATTACTTTGGTTCTTTATAATGCCATATGAATTTGAGGATTGGTTTTTCTCTTTCTGAAAAGGGGACATTGGAATTTTAATAAGAATTACATTGAATCTGTAGCTCACCTTGGATAATATTACTATTTTAGCAATATTAAGCCTTCCATTCCATTTACATAGGATGTATTTTTCTTTAATTTCTTTCAACAATGCTTTGTAGTTTTCAATGTACAAGTCTTTCAACTTCCTGGTTAAATTTATTCATATGTATTTCACTCTTCTGGATACCATTTGAAATGAAGTAGTTTTCTTAATTTTGTTTTTGTACAATATATGGAAGTAAAACTGATTTTGTGTTTTGATCTACAATTTTACTAACTTCATTTATAGGTTCTAATTGGGTTTTTTGTAGATTATTTTGGAGTTTCTATATATAACACCGTGTCATCTATAGATAAAGGTAAATTTACTTCTTCCTTTTCAATTTGGATGCCTTTGTTTCTTTTCCTTGCCTAATTAGCCTGCTTGTAAATTTCAGTATAATGTTGAACAGAAGTGGCAAAAGTGAGCATTCTTGTCTTGTCCCTGATTTTATGGAGAAGGCTTTCATTTTCTAACCATTGAGTATGATGTTAGCTATGGGTTTTTCATAAATGCTCTTTGTGAAGAAAGCGTCCTTCAGCCCTGGCTGGTGTGGCTCAGTGGATTGAGCACTGGCCTGCCAAGTAGAAGAAAGTGTCCTTTCTCCTCATCTGTTATTTTTTATCATGAAACATGTAAACTTTTGTCAGATGTTTTTCTGCGTAAACTGAGCTGACTATGTGATGTTTTCTGTTTTCATTGTATTAATATGGTATATTTCATTGCTTTCCATATATTGAGCCATACTTGAACCCTGAGAATAAATCACATTTGGTCATGTGTAAAGTCCTGTTAATATGATGCTTGATTCAACTGTGTTGAGGATTTTCGCATATATATTGCTAAGGGGTGTTGGTCTATAGTTTTCTTGTGATGTCATTATCTGGCTTTGGTATAAGGATAATTTTGTATCTATAGTGGGCCTTTTTTAGAGAGAATATAGTTGGATAATTTTTTTATTTGTTCTGCCAATCTTTGCCTTTTAATTGGAGACTTAGTCCATTTATATGTAAGGCAATTACTAATAAAGGACTTCTGTCAGTTTGCTATTTGTCTTCTATATTTAATTCCTTTTATGTTCTTCAATTTCTGCATTATTACCCTGTGTTGTGTTTGATTTTTTTATAGTGAATCATCTTGCTTCCTTTCTCCTTTTATTTTTTGTATTTTTTTTATTTTCTTACTGTTTATCCTCTGTTCAAATAACTATGCTCCAATACAGCTCTATCCCTCTCCCATTTGTGTCATTGTCATCACAAATTACATCTTTATATGTGTGTACCCACTTACACAGATTTGCAATTTTAGTTACATGCATTTTTAAGTTATACAGGGTCTGTCCAGAAGGTACCCAGTCATGAAAAATAGAAATATTTAATGAAGATACAAGATACAAGAAACATTGTACCTAAGATGATGATGCCTCAGTCCCCTTAAAGTAGGTACCTGGGACCTCACGCAGTTCTCCCAGTAGCCATCAGCTGCCCCATCATATTTCCTTGAATCTCATCAAAGTTCTGAAATCTCTTCCTCTTCAAAGGTGATTTTAGTTTTGGGAAAAGCCAGAAGTCACAGGGTGCCAAATCTGGGCCATAAGGGGGCTGAGTCTCCTGCATGATTTGATGTTTCACCAAAAACTCTGCACAAGACATGATGCGTGAGCAGGCGTGTTGTCATAATGAAGCTGCCAATCACCAGTTGCCCATAGCTGCACCTTTCTGAATCATCTGAATAGTTTTCTTGGAGCAATGTTCCAAGTTTAGCACAAAATTTGATGCACATTCATTGCTCTACTTGCTCAGTCATTTTGAATGCAATAGCCACACAACACACATATTTACTCAACAGTGTCAACTGCCTCCACTGACAAGTACAGTGAAGTCATTGGTCACACATGTGCTTTCCAGTCCTCTCTCCTTGGCTGCCGGATTACATTGATGTTGCTTAAACCTTGCTCATTATATTAACAATCGCTTGAATTTTTCCGGACAGATCTCAGTAGAGGGAAAAAAAGAGTTACAAACCAAATATACAATAAAATAATTATATTATCTCTTGAATTTACTTACATAATTAACTCTACCAGTGTTCTTTTTTTTTTTTTTTTCGTGTGGCTTCAAGTCACCGTCAAGTATCTTCAATTTCCACCTTTAGCATTTCTGTAGGGCAGCTCTAGTAGCAATAAATTAATTCAGCATTTGTTTATCGGGGAATGTTTTAGTTTCTCCATCATTTATGAAAGATAGCTTTGCCATATATACAATTCTTGGTTGACAGATTTCTTTCAGCACTTTAAATATGGCATTCCACTGCCTTTGGGATTCCATGGTTTCTGCTGAGAAATTAGCTGTTAAATTTATTGAGCATTCTTTACATAATAAGTTGCTTATCTCACTTCTTTTAAGATTCTTCTTTTTGGCTTTCAACATTTTGATTATATCTCAATATAGTTCTTTTTGGGCTTATTCTGTTTGGAGTTTGTTGAGCTTCTCGTGTTTGTAGATTCACATATTTAATCAAATTTGAGAAGTTTCTGGTCATATAACTTTGAGTGATTTTTCTGTCCCTTTCTCTAAGTCCCCTCTATTCTTGGGACTCCCATGATGTGCATGTCAGTAGACTCGATGGTGTCCACCAGGTCTTTTTCTTCATTCTTTTTCCTTTCTTCTCCTGAACCCGAATAATTTCAACTGACATGTCTTTAAGTTTGCTGATTCTTTTTTCTTCCTGCTCAAATATATCTTGAAACCTACTACTGAATTTTTCATTTCTGCTACCGTACTTTAAAGATCCAGATTTTCTCTTGGGTTTATATTTATAATTTCTACATCTTTATTAATATTTTCTATTTGTTGAGACATTGTTTTACTGGTTTCCTTTGTCTTTGTTCATGGATTTCTTTAGCTATTTGAACACATTTAGAAGAGTTGATTTAAAAATCTTTGTCTTGTAAGTTCAATATCTGTGCTTCCTAGAGGATAGTTTCTATTAATTGCTTCTGTGCATAGGCCATACTTTCTTGTTTCTTTGCATATTCATAATATTTGTTTAAAACTGGACATTTGAATACTGTAACTCTGAAGTCAGATTTTACCCCTTCTCAGGTGCTTTTATTTTATTTTTGCTTGCTGTAAGTTTTAGTGATTTGTTTCTTTTGTTGCTTATCTAAATTGTTTTTGTCATTTCTGTATTCTGTATTGGGTGTAGTCTCTGAAGTCTCTGACCCTTTGGCCTGTAGTCAGCTAGTGTGGACAAAGATTACCTAAATGACTAGATAAATAAAGGAGGGGAAAGAAAAGGAGAAAAAAATATCTACCGCAGTGTTTGAAAATTGGTATTTTGTGCTTTAAGTGAGCCTATAGAACAGCCAGAGATGAAATCTCTGGTCCTTCTGAGCATGGATCCTGCCCTGGCATGCACATGCTTTCTAGATTCCCTGGTATAGGCAGGTACTTATCAATGTCCTAATTGCCCAAAGAATCTCTCCCTCCAACTTTGCCTCCCAGGCAACAGACTATCATTTTGTCTCAACTATAATCTTTTGCCCCAAGCAGAAGCAGGTTGTTATTTGCCTTACAATTTGCCCTCTGCACAGCCACACTTCCACCCTGAGAGAGTTCCAAGTTAGGTGAAACAAAAATAAGCGCCTTATATCATTCTCTCTGGTAACCCCCAGATAGGTCAAAACAGACAAAACACGCTTCTCTGAGGGCCTCACACTGGAAATAGAGGCTGCAATCTTCAAGACCACCTCCAGAGCAGGGAGGGAATCAGACAAAAGCAAAATGCCACAAAGCTTCCTAATTATTTTTAAAAGTTGCCCTTTTTAACACATCATTTGTCTATATTCTGTAAATTTTTAGCTATTTTCCAGAGTTCTGGCAAAATTGCTTCTGACAGTGCTTGCTTTATATTTTAGTATTTCTGTGGAGAGATGGGCCTTTGGATTTACCCGCCCCACCTTCTTTGTTGACATCCCTTTTTCTGATAATTTTTTTAATTTCACTTTTGACTCACAAGAATTTTCAAAGGTGAGAAAATGCATGAGAAGTATAATTACTAGCCACTAGATAATAACTTTTATGAGGATTTCTTAACCATATATATATATGTACACTATGTGTGTGTGTGTGTGTGTGTGTGTGTGTGTGTATAACTTTAAATATATACATATAGAAATGTTGGTAATAGGTGTCAGCAGCCCTTGTAAAAATGGTGCACACCTGAAAAGCAAAAGCAATTTTACTACAATGAGTTTCCACCTTTTTATACCATCACCTTATATATAGTCTAGCATCCGTTTCAGGGTCAAAATCCACCACATTCTTAGAAAAAATATTTACGTCAGGGTTTGGGATGACGGTGGGAAAATACTACCCCCCCCCCCCCGCCGGCGTTCCCCTGGCTGTAGCTCAGTGGATTAAGTGCGGGCTGCAAACCAAAAGGTCACCTGTTCAATTCCTAGTCAGGGCACATGCCTGGGTTGCAGGCCAGGTCCCCCGGGGGCCACGTGAGATGCAACCACACGTTGATGTTTCATACCATCTCTTTCTCCCTCCATTCCCTTCTGTCTAAAAATAAATAAATCGAGCCTGGCTGGCATAGCTCAGTGGATTGAGCGCGGGCTGGGAACCAGAGGGTCCCAGTTCGATTCCCAGTCAGGGCACATGCCTGGGTTGCGGGCCAGGTCCCCAGTGAGGGCCTTGTGAGAGGCAACCACACATTGCTGTTTCTCTCCCTCTCTTTCTCCCTCCCTTCCCCTCTCTCTAAAAATAAATAAATAAAATCTTTAAAAAAATAAATAAAAATAAATAAATAAAATCTTTAAAAAAAATACTTTCCCCCCCGTTAATTTGACAGGACTGTGACCAGCTGCCCACCTTTGACAGCCATGAATCAAAGATGCGTCACGGGTCAGCTGCTCCTGGGTTTTAAACTCGATGTGCCCCACCTTCCTTCTCACCACTACATCATTCTGTTCCTCCTCCTGGAATCCAGGTCCTCAGCGGGGGCAGCCATCTTAACGAAGCGCGGGAACACTGCCACGTCCCCCTCTCTCTCGTCTCTCAAGGATTACAGCACTTCTTTCTTTTTTTTAGACACATCCTTTATTTCTAACATTTGTTTAACTAAAATAACAAATACCTAAAATGATTAAGTAGTAGTAGGATAATACACTTCAAAGATTTAAAGTTATTGAAAGCAAAGGAAAAATCTATTTGAACATTTTATTTTTGTGCCCATCTCAATGCTACATAATTGGGATACATTCCAAACGAATACTGACATTATCTTCCTTGTCAGACAGGCCCACAGAGCACTGCCTCATTCATGAGCCTGCATAATTTTAATATTTTTCACACTCCAACTGTTTTCTAAAAACAAAATAAATAACAAAAATGATAAGTATTTAATCCAAGTCAAAAGGCATCAATCTCATAATGTAAAAAAAAAATGTAAAAAATCTCAAAATGTAAGTTCATACTATGTATCTTTTTTCTCCATTTTAGCCAATAAAAAATTCCAAGCATCTTAAGTATCATACCTAGACCTGAGAAAACAACGTATTTTTCAATCTCCCTTCAAATAGCTGAAATATTTTCAAAATATACCGTGTGCTCTCACCTACAACTGGAACCTAGTCAACAAAACAAACAAGCAAGCAAAATACAACCAGAGACATTGAAATAAAGAACATTCTGACAGTAACCAGAGGGAAGGAGGGAAAGAGGTAATAGGGGGGCCATCAAGGAACATGTATAAAGGACACATGGAAAAATCCAAAGGGGGCGGGTTCAAGGGTGGGAGGTGGGGATGGGTGGGGTGCGGGGAGTGGTGGGGGGAAAATGGAGACAATTGTACTCAAACAACAATAAAAAAAAAGAAACAAACAGAAAAACATATGTACCAAGAAAATATTATTTAGGAAAAATTACCAAGCATCACAAACTTCTTTTAGTTTTTGCTTTGTTCTTAAGCCATGCTCTATTAATAATCTGTAAAATTGTTCTTTTTCATCTGAGCAACATGTTGGGGGTAACAGTGATGTGAAGGCAGGAAAGTTTCCTAGTGCGCAGGAGGTGCTGGCCAGGGGAATAAACCTCCACAATGCACATAATAATAAAGTATGGGATATAATTTAAATGAGTAAAATTTATTCACTTCAAAAAGCCTCCCTGGTTTATACTTTTTTAACAAGGAAAGGATAAGAAGCAATTAGTACATCTTCAAAGCAAAAGTCAAGGAGTTAATGAAATGCTAAATTGGAGATTCTTAGCTTTTTATCAAAGGTTTTCCAATCCAAAGAGATTAGAACATGTTAGCTAAATTAAGAAATTAAAGTGATTCACACTTTGAAGAATGGGATCAAAGGACTCATGAGTCTATACTTTGTAATAAAATTCCTGCTCATCTACCTTAAAATTGCACGTTAGTTTTCAATCTGACAGTTTGAATTTACACGAAAAACACTATTCCTGTTTTTGTGTGACTTTTGTAGAATGAAAGAGCTCCATAGCTCTCCTTCAGAACCACTATGTTCACAAAACGGTATTCTTCCCATGAGAAAATATACAGAAACTTAAAATAATATTCAGAAAAACTGAGCCACTAGTAGGCATGAAATGGTTAACTAGCTTTATGGGTTATTTGGGGAGTTTCTGTGATTTTTTTCCTGGCAAAGATTTATAACTAGTTCACCTTCTCTATAGACTTTATTGCATGGCTTCTTCAGTAGGCTTTCAGTACTTTTGGAGATTCATGTGTTTTCTGACTGTATTTTATAAACATAGCCATATGCTGAAGGTATAGTTTAATGAAATGAACTGCAGATTTATTAACTCTAAACTAAGATTTACAATCATCTGTTGCATAAAACTGCTATCTAAGATCACCAGAGACTTCTTAATTATCATATGTAAGGTTTTTCAATAGCAATCATGTTGGCAGTATTGACCAGTCAAAAAAAATTTTTCTTAGCTTCTCCACAATGTTCACTACCAGTTCTTTACCTGCTTCTGCTCCTTTTTCTGTCCAATTGTCTTCAGAGAGTACTCTTTCTCCCTCTATTCCTTTCATTAGTTATTGCCCACATTCCAAATAGAGTTAAATTTAAAAATGGTCTATAAATGTGTGTTGAAGGGGGAATACAAGAAGAATCTGTAAAAAAAAAGAACTATTTTAATAAGGGTTGGGCTTAAGGTGGTGGATATATAGGTAATTTTTTCTACCTTAATTTCCTTATTTTCTTCACTGAAAAAATAAAATAACTAATATAAAAAGTGTTTTAAGAATGAAATGGAATTCCCTAAGTTCCATTCTTAATGCTCTTCTCGCCCTATTTTATATATACTTCTCTGGTAAGTCCATTTTTCCTTTTGCTTCAGTCAGCAAATCAGCAGCAACAAATTCTAAGTCTACATAGGTTGTCTCCTTTTCAAAAGTTTGCTCAAAAGTTGAATTGTGAAAGACAATTAAAAGATATGCATATGTTAAGGGAAGTTTGCATTTCCAAAGAGCTAAAATTTGTTAAGCAAACTCTACATTATACCTTTTGGATCTGCAATTTATCCGAAGAACTAAGGAAATCAAGCCAGGCATTCCCCCTCCCCTTCCATGGATCTGGACACGGGTGACAGGGCCCAGAGGAGAACATTTCCACCTTACTGTCTCATGGAAACCTTAAAGAATCCAAAATGCATTCATTCCTATTCACCCCTTACAAAAACACTTTCTCATCATTTTATTCTCATTAAATGATATCTACTCTGGTGATTTTGGAATAAAAGAAGAGTCTAGAATAACTCTCAGATTTCATATTTATGTAACATTTTTCTTAATTATATTTCCTAAACATTTTGATCCTCCACTCATAGATTTACCTTAGTTCAGACATTCAATTCCTAATCAGATCAGTGATTTTGGCAGGCCACCAAATGTTTAGTCTTGCTGACCTAACTTCAACCAATCAGTCCTCAACAATAAAAATAGGGTTTTAAGGTTATATTCCTATAATATAAATTAGCACTCATTAAATATTTGTTGAGTCTAGAATGATAAAAAAATGGATAAATCACTATCCTTAATCTCAAAATGCTTAAAATATACCTGGAGAAACAAATAGACACTGGCAAACTAATCTAATTTTTCACCCATACCACTGTACATTTACAAAAATTTTTTATTACTTGGTAAAGTAATTCTGTTGCAGTAAGACATTTCAGATTGAAAATATTTTAACAAAACTTTTTAAATAAATTTGTACTTTAAAAAGAAAATAACATGTACATCATGGTACTACATTTAATTCCTCTGGTCTAATGAGGGAAAAAATTGGCAAACAATATATTATTCATGAGTTGGCACCAAGTAAAGATGAAATCATTTTACAGGGCATGGACAAAGGCTCACTGGGGTTCAATTACAGAAAGTCTCAGAACTGAGCTACCCTGTGGCCTGCAGTAGTAGAGATTTTTAAAAACAAATGTAACTGTCCCAAAGTACTCACTGAGTGATATACTCACTTAGAGTAGCTGCTTGTGCAAATCTTATCTTGTTCAAAATAACTTATGGTTAAATGTGCAAAAAAAATGGTTCCTACATGGTAATTTAAATTATTTTATTTTTTTTAATTTTATTTATTTTATTTTTAGAGAGGGAAAAAGAGTCGGAGGGAAACATCAGTGTGGGTTTGCCTCTCACACACCCCCTACTGGGGACTTGGCCCCACAACCCAGGCATGTGCCCTGACTGGGAATCGAAATAGCCACCCTTTGATTCACAGGCTGGCACCCAATCCACTGAGCCATACCAGCCAAGGATAAATTATTTTTTTTATTTTCTTTATTATTTGTTTGGGTTTTCTTATTGTGACTATTCAACTGATTGGGCCAACAAAACAACGTATCAGTAGCCAAAGCCTTGCTAAAAAGTATATTAATGATACCAATAATGATTGTAACTCTAAGGATGGTTCATTGGGATTCAAATAAAAAGAATGAATAGATGATGGATGAATGGATAGATAGATAATAGATACCAGCAAACACATCTTTCTACTATTAAGCTGAAAGCAATTTAATTTTACCAACCACCACCTATTGCTTTAAATTCCTATCATTAATTTGACTTTAATGAGGCTTATAGTTTTTTATTTAATTTATAATTTTGTTTGATAGTCATGAAAGAGCTCAAGTATAAAGGAATTATAACTAGTTTGATGTCTGTACACATTTAAGAAATATCACAATAATAGTATTTAAAGCAAAACTGGAAATTCTTAAAAAGCATTTACCTGTAAATGGAATCTCTATATTACTCAAGATTAAGAAACATAGCTGAAAAAATGGGTGAAATATTATTTTTAAGTAGGAAAGAGTCAAAGTGTTTGGCATGGCATAAATGATTACAAAATCAAGTTCACCTTTACTTTTCATTTCCCCAACCTAGACTACTACAGAGAGCTACTTGCAATTTTTGGAATATGTCTATTCTCTCATTACAGTGGTCCCCCCTTATCTGTGGGGGATGCATTCCAAGAACCCCCAGTGGATGTCCAAAGTCACAAATAGTACTGAACCTCACATATACTGTGTTTTTTCCTACACATACATACCTAGGATAAAGTTTATTTCATAAATTAAGCACAGTACCAACAACAATAACTAATAATAAAATAGAACAACTGTAACTATATAAAATAAATCCTCACTTTTCTTCAGTAGGGTCTTGGAAACTGTGACTTTAAGCAAATGACACGTAGCAAAACCATTATACAGTAATGGATATAAACAGAGGTTAAGTTTCTCCTGCATATTTCTGGTCAAAAAAATCACCAAACTTCTAAATAAAGACCCCAAAACAATGCTAATATTGAATATTGAAATAAATGTGAACTGTGCATTTATATAAGAAGGATCGATAAAACAAGATAATTATTTTAACTCTCTTGTTCCAGTGTAGGGTCATGGGATCCTGTCGCAGCAGCACACAGTGAAAGCTGGGAGCCCCCTGGATGGGAGGCTTTTCCATCTCAGGATGCGTCCCCACGCACCCCTGCTCACTCCAACTGGAACAATTTAGACATGCCAATTCACCTCACCGGCACATCTTTGGGATGTGGGAGGAACCTGAAGTACCCGGAGAAAAGCACGCGAACAAGGGGAGAATGGGGAAATGCCACACAGACAGCGACCCTGCCTGGGAATCGATTCTTTTTCCCTTATCAACCTTGTAACAAAATGACGTGAACAAAGTTACATTATTCAAGGCCTGCTATATGTAATAAAAGTGATGTGAATGTGGTGTGTGTGTGCGTGTGCACGTGTGTGTGTCTCTCTCTCAAAATATCTTATGGTCCTGTACTGTACTCACCCTTCTTTTGCTTGTGATAATGTGTCAAGAGAACATACTTTATTATGTCGAAAACTTTCACATTTTCAACGAAAGGAAGTGCTAAACAGTTTTTTTGTTGTTGTTGTTGTTGTTTTTTTTTGCCTATCCAAACTGCCAGCATCACTACTCTTGCACTTCCAGGTCATTATTAAGTAAAATAGGTGCTGCGGGAACACAAGCACTGCAATACTGCGACAGGTGATCTATAACCAAACCCACTACTAAGTCCAGGAGGTGGGGAGTGTGGAGATGCTGGAAAAGGCATGACTCACCACCCCAGTGGGATGCAACAGGACTCTGGAGATTCCATCATGTCTCTCAGAACAGCGTGCAAGTTAAACTTATAAATTGTTTATTTCTGGAATCTCTACTTCATATATTCAGACGGCATTTGACTGCGGGTAAATGAAACCATGGAAGGCGAAACCACAGGTGAGGAGGGACTACTGTCGTTCAAAAGACTCAGTGAACAGCAGTTTTCAGTTCAGGAGAAGAATGCCAGAAGAACAGAGTTCAGTTTTGCCCCACCTCATCGCTAGTGAGTTTAACTTCTTTTCTTCAATTTTCTGAGCCTCAGTATAGAGCACCTTATATTTACTGTTTCAGAACATTTGATACATTTTCCTGTGGTTATTTATTTACACAATATGTCTTCCTACCCTCACTATATCTAGGTCTCTGAAGATGAGAAAGGATCAACCTTTTACTCAGCGTTCTGCCAGAGACCACACTGCTGGTTCAAGCAGCAGTACAACTGATGAGGACAAGAGGGAGGAGGAAGGAGAGGGCAAAGGGAGAAGTGCAAAAGACTAGTTGGTTTTGCACAAGAATTATAGCTTCTGCTTCACTGTTTGTTGACCATGTTGACCTGGATTAGTTAGACTGTAGTTTCAACATACATTCTCATTAATGTTTGAGTAACTCTGAAGATGTGTCTGGTTTTCTGGCAAGCCAAAAACCTAGAATTCCTGACCTTGCGATATGCATTTGTGTGGTATCTCCGATGAGTTTTGTCATGTTTTGTTTTCTTTTTTTAATGCATGGAAGGTTTTTACTCCTACAGTTATTTGAAGATAATTGATAATGACTTCTGGAAACCAGGGGACTTAGAAAGGGACCACAGAGTTGGTGACAGAGCTTTTCTTGGTAATAACACTTAAGAGTAAAAACATTTAGCAACAAAAGATTCATGGCTAAACCTATAATGGAAGGATTATTTACAAAGGTTCACACTCACTAATTATTATTTTTATTACAAAGAGGAAGGAAAACAATTACCAGACCTGACTATCATAGAAAAGTCATCTCTAATCCCGGTCACAATGAATGATTTCTGTATTGAGATGACAGCAGAAAATGATCAAAGGAAGTCGTGTGGGAAGAACAGTCTCAGCGGATGGCATGTGGCCTTTCAAATGACTCTCCCACTTGGGCCGGAAAGAGTCTGAATCAGTTGACCCTCAAAGCAAAGTACAGAACTCACATTTCAGACCAACCATTGCCAGAAGCTTGTGAACTGGATGTCTTTTGCCTTCTCACACTTGCTTCTCTAAATAAAACATAATGGAAGTACCAAGGACAAAACAAAATGAATTGACATCCTGGGGTATAAAAATTACAGGAGGAATCCTCATGATGTTAATCATTCTTGCCACATTTCAGACTGGATGATAGTACTTCATTCTTGTCCTTAGAGCCAGTGCTTAAATAGCTACTTGCATTTATTGCAGCAAATAGAAGAAGCTGAACATGGT
The DNA here is from genome assembly GCA_004026765.1 of Micronycteris hirsuta. NCBI lineage: Eukaryota > Metazoa > Chordata > Mammalia > Chiroptera > Phyllostomidae > Micronycteris > Micronycteris hirsuta. Next base: position 73,024 of record PVJI01007652.1, read on the forward strand.
GAAGAACTGTCAATTTGCAAATTTGAATTGAGCCAGCAGAAGAAAGTGTGAAAATGGGCAAAACTTTCCAGAACGAAGAGGGCAGACTCTTTGAAAAATAAAAAAGGGAAGATAGAAAATAAGATGAATGGTCATTGTGAACAGTTGGCAATTATAGATGAAAAAATGAGAGGGAAATATTTACACGATTAGCTTGCACCGATATAAATAACTTTTAGACTTTAAGATAAAGAGTTCAGTATAGCCCTGGCTGGTGTGGCTCAGTGAATTGAGTGCAGGCCTACGAACCAAAGCATTGCCAGTTCAATTCCCAGTCAGGGCACATGCCTGGGTTGCAGGCCATGTCCCCAGTATGGGGTGTGCTAGAGGCAACCATACATTGATGTTTCACTCCTTCTCTTTCTCCATTCCCCTCTCTCTAAAAATGAATAAAGTCTTTTTTTAAAAAAAAAAGAGTTCAGTATATAAGAATTAAAATGTCTTTGAGAGAGGGTTCATTGTCTAAACTTTTTAGTAGCCCCACCACATGTAGACTGTTTATGAGTTTATATTAATATTAATTTAATTTCAGATATTCAAACTCTCATTTAGTCCCTTGTTTTCCATAGCCAGGTTTTTGTTGCCTTATCCATTCCAAAATGACTATATTATCAATTTGCTTTTAAATAATTGTAAAGTCTTAAAATAGCACACATCACTTGCTACATAGTTTATCAGATCTCATATCTAGCAATAGAAAAGACATTTTATGTGGCACAAGGCAGGCAATCAGCAACCTATTATTTTTTAAGGTCTTGTTCATCCATTTTCCAGAAGATGATCATTATTATCTATTCAGGAGGGTTGGAGGTGTTAAAGCACTTGAGGCTCTATCCTGCAAGCACTTTTACTAGATGTAAAAATAAAACATGGCATCATTCATCTTTCAGTTTGTGGTTTTAAATCACATAATTTTTATGAGAATCACACAGGTGTTCAGTGACACTGGTTCCACCTGTCTTCCCGGATTCTTGACTTCTCCCATTTTGTTGGTTATTTTCTCTAAATATAGATTGCTCAAGATTATGACTTCTTAAAACACCTGTGTGCATGCACATGCACACACACTCCCTTGACCTAATTCCCAAATTAAAACTGTTCAGGTCATAACTTTTGTGTCCTCACAACTTGGCCTGAGTCTGTGTGTGCTCTCTGATTTTGTTTACAAAAATATCCCAAAGTTCTAGCTTTTTCTACATATTACTTTTTTACGTATTAATTTATAGACTTATGAAATCAAACTGACAAGAATGTATACGAGAAGAAATTAAAGAACTGAAAGGCAATGTGGTACAGAAAAGGAATGACTATTCTTTTCAAGCCATATTATTTTAACATCAGTGTGTATCCCATAGTCAAAAATACACTGTCATCAAAAATATTCAGCACAATTCATAAAATTCAGGGACTGATTTGCCAATTGTATTTTCTCAAAATTATTTATAAACAAGTCCCTGAAGAGTACAAAATAATATATGTGGTGTCATTCTTGGTGTGAACTTGTTTAATACAAAGTAATTAAATAGTTGTTAAAATAAAGTTTTGAAAAATAATAATACATAATATACTGAAATATAACATTAATCAAAATAATAGATAAAACATTAATTATTTAATCTTGATTAAATCATAAACCAAATTTCTACTAACTCTTGGACAATCAACTACTATATTAAATAGCATTACAAATAGGTAAAAAATATATATTGTGTGATTATTATATAATTTGCAAGCCACGTTACTTGTTACTTAATCTCTCTATTCCTTAGTTTTCTCATCTGTGAAACAGGAATAATCATACTACTCTATTCATAGGCTTATGTTTAGGGTTCACTAAGTAACATATGTGAACCTCCAAGGACAGTGGCTATCACATAAAAAGTACACAACGAATGTCAGGCATTGTTGTTTTGCTTTTGCTAAAAGTAAAGACACATTCAGAGATGCTTGGAGAAAGAGTTGCAGCAATTCATCTTCAACACCAACATTGTATGTCTCACGGGGAAGCCAGGATTTGCCAGTAACTAATGTGACTATCACAACTGACTCTTTAAGACAAACCAGTGTCTAGTGTTTCCGTTTTTTGTTCTTATGGGAAAACAGTATTATAAGAGAAAATTTTCAATCATGTTTGTATTCTGATTTGATAAATTTTGGAATAGATTATTAAATCTGGCAGAATCTTGCTACCATTTTAAATGATTTCCTTTTTCTGTTCCTCTTACAGTTACCTGTTTATGAATACGATCTCATCATGAAATCACAAACTCGGACTTTAGAGTTGAAAAAGAAATTCATGGTCAATATTTCAAGTTTCATTCAGGGCAGAATTGACTCTACATTGTACAGTCTATAATATCTATGGCAGATTCAGCCTCAGTTTAAATAATTCCCATATGATGGACACTTGTTATTTTGCCTGCTGAGCATGTATCTTCCCTCGTCTGGCAAGACTGCTGTCCCAGGGACAGCATAAATAATCCAGAACTAGCTCGTCTGGACATCGAATACCCCTAGCCACAGTACCAGTAATTGGCTTGTTCAAGAATACTGGGAAGGGAGTGCCCCTTTTCTATCCACTTCTACCTGGAAGGGCATTGATCTGGGCTACTGGTGGCTGTTTTGTAGCCTTCTTTGTATACTGTGGAACAGAGAATAAAGCCAATAAATTGGAAAGCACAAAAGACAGAGAAAAATAGATTTTCAAGGACATAATTTGAGCCCTTGAATTATACCACACCTGGAATTTTCAGTTGAGTGAGCCCATACATTTCCTATTTTTCATTGCAGTTTTGTTTTTGTTTTGGCTTTAGTTAGTGAGTTTTGGGTCTTCTGTAACTTGCAAATAGAAGTAAGCTAATTGACACATCAAACGGGTGTGTTCATGAATGTTTCTTACTTTTAGGTTGCCATTGACATGAAGGAAGAACTTTTCATCAATCTCTCTGTATTCTGAACCCATCAACTCATCTTGAACTTGGGGTAAATTTTACTGTCCACTGCTAAACTGACAACATCTCTCTGCTGTGTACATAACCATGTTTAGCACACAAAGAACACTCAGTGAAAGTTAATTTATATACACAAAAATGTCTTTGTACAAAGTTATATGGAAGTTAAAATTAATAGTCAAATTGTATTACTTAATAGCATTAATAGAAATATCTTTTGCAAGCTTAAGTGCATTTTTGTCTTTTTTCTTCAAAGTCTGTAAAAATATTTAACACATAGTAGGTCTTCATTTGAATCGGAAGCCCTTAAATAAGCCATTAAAAGATTTTAAAAAGTTACAAAAGTTTAGATTTTAAAGCACACTGTTCATATCATTAAAATGGTATGTGAGCCAAGGTATAGTGCAGTAATAAAATCGGCATCTGGCAGGGAGCCAACTAAAGTATAATTAAGTGTAAATGATTAAGAATAATGTCATCTTACAGAGGGCCCAGAATCATATGAAAAGATGCTCAACATCATTAGCCATCAGAGAGATGCAAATTAAAACCACAATGAGATACCACCTCACACCAGTCAGAATGGCCATCATCAACAAAGCAACAGATAACTGTTGGAGGGGATGTGGAGAAAAGGAAACCCTACTGCACTGTTGGTGGGAATGCAGACTGGTGCAGCCATT
>PVJI01007653.1:0-76670 GCA_004026765.1 Micronycteris hirsuta
GGATGTCATTGCTCTTATTCGAACCGTGTTCACATACTGGAAACATGCGGGAAACAAAACACAAGACAAACATATCTAAACATGCACAGGTTATACAAAAACGACCGTTCCTTTCCAATGGGACTGAGCAAGGCATGCAACTGCCCTGGCGAGACCAGGGTCTGAATGTGCTCCCAACACCCCATAACCCCGGGCAAGTATTTCACCTCTTTTCGGAAACCGAGGTCACAGCCACCCTGCCTACCGCCAAGCTTTGCTATCCAGAGGAACCTAAACTTCCCCGCCCCACCCTTCACCCACAAACCGGAGCGCAGATAAGCACAGAGGGCCAGAGGGACTTCCTGTAGAGACCACCGCCCATTCCACACTCACTGTCCACATGTTCACCAAGCATCTTCCACGTGCCAAGCACCGCCGGGACGTCTGGAACCAGCAGTGAGGAAGAGGAAGAGCCCGCCCTCACTGAGCTTCCCCTCTGCAAAGGGACGGTGCCCGCAGAGAGGACAGCAAAGGCTAGTGACACCTGGTGCCAGACGAGAGCCTGCGCTCACCAGCCGCTGTTGCACTGACCCCTTCTTCTATCTGCTCCTCAAGCCACCTGGTCCACACGCTGGCGACGGGCCGGCAGGGGGGTGGGCCTTGGGACGGAGCACCAACACCTCGGAAAGCTACGTGGGGACCAAAATGAAGTGCACAAACACGACCGCTCAGGGGGTCACTCCTTCCCCACCGAGCCCGAGGTCCAGGAAGCTTTACTGCTCAGCACAGGTCAGTGACGAAGACACAGGTAGGACTCAGGGCCAAGGCCACAGGTAGTAACAAAAGGATGCTTGCGTGGTGTATCTTTGTAATCTACATATTCTGAGGGTCTAAGGAACGGAAAGAAAAAAGAAGAAACCAAGGATGCCAATCAACCCTGCAGACCTCATAGGGCTAGGAGGAGTCTCCAGTGAAGTAACACGTGAAAATCTTTGATAAAAGCACTGAAAGTGATTTGCAAATGCCATCATCACCACCATCATCATCACCACCATCATCATCACCATCATTACCGTCACCACCATCACCACCATCACCACCATTATCACCATCAATACCTTAAACATCATCATCATCAATATTTACTTGTATTTGTGCTTGATTTTGTCATTGAGGGATAGCTGATATTCTAGAAATTAACTTCACCCCGAGAGATGAAGCTCCCACATGAAAACCTGAATTAATTTCCTGAGGAAGGCAAGAGTTTAGATGAGACCACGGTATTGACAATGAAATGAATAACCGAACAGAAAGCAAGTCCTATAATCTTCACGCAAACAAGCCATCTGACTATGCAACGCGACAGCAGGTGTGACCCGTTCCCCTCGGTCACACACACCCAGACTCCCATATCACTGAAATGCCCTGCCCAACCCAGCGGACAGCTGGTGAACGCTTGCTCATCCTTCAAGGCCAGGCATGGGAAGTACCAGCCCTGCAGTTTTCCTTGTCCCGCGCTGGCTGACTCACTGTTTGCTCCTCAGGGCTCCCAGGGAACTTCCCACACTCATTCATCCAGTACCTTTTACTGAGTACCTCCTGCATGCCAGTCCCTGCTACTCACTGAGTACCTCCTGCGTGCCAGTCCCTGCTACGGTGCTCACTGAGTACATCCTGCATGCCAGTCCCTGCTACAGGTGCTGAGTACCTCCTGCAGGCCAGTCCCTGCTACTCACTGAGTACCTCCTGCGTGCCAGTCCCTGCTACAGGTGCTGAGTACCTCCTGCAGGCCAGTCCCTGCTACTCACTGAGTACCTCCTGCAGGCCAGTCCCTGCTACGGTGCTCACTGAGTACCTCCTGCAGGCCAGTCCCTGCCACTCACTGAGTACCTCCTGCAGGCCAGTCCCTGCTACGGGTGCTGAGTACCTCCTGCATGCCAGTCCCTGCTACGGGTGCTGGGGACACAGCAGCGAGCAGACAGCATGCTGCTTACACGCAGTCCGTGTTCTAGCAGGAGACACCGAGACCGGTGATGGACAGACTCTACGCCAGAGGGCAAAGGAGTCAGCACAGCACCTGCCACATCCAAACAGTCAGGGAATAATGATAACAACACGACTAACCCTGTCAGCCAATGCTAACCAGCGAATGAGTGCTTTACACGTGTGAGCATACTTCATCTTCACACAACCCTCTGAGGTAGTGTTTTCCCTGTATTCAACATTTTACCCTAACTGAGGAAACGTAGGTGGGGAGGGGTTAAGTCAGCTGCCCAGGGCACTCGGCCAGCAAGCAGGAATGACCAGATGGAGCTGAAGTTAAGCAATCTGACTCCAGAGGCCTCAGTCTTAAATCACTCTCCGATACTGTCTTCCAAAACACTGCACATTCAAAGTCATCTTGCACCAGAATAAACGGGACATGTGCATCTGGGCTCTCCATGTGTGCAGAAATATCCTGCACTGGCAGAGAAACAGGGTCCTTACAGCCCTGGGTGGGGAGCCAGAATGAGCAGGTCCTGGCTGCACTCCAAGGCTCCAGTGCCTGGGGGGATGGAAGGAGCTCAGCTCAGCAGGAGACCAAGGTGAGCAGCAGGGATCCCAGGGGGTGGTAGGACCAGGCACTGAACAGGCTGCCTTCACAGCAAGGAGCCCTGAGAAAGGAGAAGTTCGGGCCTGGGTGGTGTGGTTCAGTGGATTGAGTGCCAGCCTGTGAACCAAAGAGTCGCTGGTTCAATTCCCAGTCAGCACACGTCCCTGGGTTACAGGCCAGGTTCCCAAGAAGAGGCACATGAGAAGCAACCCCACACTGATGTTTCTCTCCCCCTTTCTCCCTCCCTTCCCCTCTCTCTAAAAGTAAATATAAAATCCTTAAAAAAAAAAAAAAAAAAAAAAAAAAAAAAAAAAAAAAAAAAAAGGAAAGAAAGAAGTCCAAAGTCACACAATTCAGAGTAAGAACGCGAATCATACCTGGTACTTTATACGCTTTAGTTCCAAACGATAGAGTACAGAAAACGCCCTCCTCCACAGCAGCACCCCCTGGCCCCGTGACCATGCGGCACTGTGCCGGTCCGACAGCAACCACGGGCCAGGGCGGGCGGCTGCAAACCACAACAAATGCAGGAACGGCATTCGAAGGGTTTATGCCCTGCAACCCGTCCCGCTCCAGGGCCGGTGCCATGCAGAACACACCGAGAGTAATCGCCGCTTTGCGGAAAAGAGGCTTCCACACAGGTCTGACCACAGCACCGCATGTTTCATGTGGAAAAGGAGTCCATCAAATAAACACCATCAGCAACTTTCAAATGTGACTCCGGTGCAAAGAGGATTCAATTAGTAAATACAACATTTCGGTAGAGAATACACATCCATTTTGACCTTTCCTTTTAATGAGGTGGGGATCCAGACGCAGGGAGAGCGAGAAAGAGGAAAGGGTCCGGATGCCCAGGAGAGCTCGGGAGAGGAGAATGCGCATTTCACCCCCGGGAACAGCACTGGGCTGAGCGGAGCACAGCATTCCCTCCCGCGTGCCCTGTCGGGAAGGAAGGGCCCCGTGGCAAAGAGAGGAAGACGCCTGCGCAGGGCACCTACCACGTGCCGGGCGAAAGTGAGACTCCTCGTGAGTCGTCTTTCCCTGACCACCCTTCCCACGCACCGGGCCCCAGAACCCTGTTTGCGGGACGGGGCTCGCCCACTTCACAGACAAGGGCAGGGCCACGGAGGTGAGCTGCCCTGCCCACGTCCCGTAGCTCGCAGCTCCCCAGAGCCCTGAGCTGTCCACTGTCAGGCCACGTGTCCAGACACGAATTCAGAAGCTCAAGGAGCGCGCCTTTCCCAGGCCCTGGGCCAAACCCCACCCACCGCAACACACGCATAAAAAAGCCAGGAAACAGACGGAGAACAAAAGAAGGGACAAAGGTCTGCGCGAGGCCAGAGAAAGGTACCGACGACTGGGCGTGGCCTCTGAGGATCCAGCAACTGGGCGTGGCCTGAGGATGAACTTCCGGGAACCATCGGGTCACCCAGCGCTCACATCTGCCTCCCAGCCGCCGCCACTACCCACTACCGAGCAGCAGTGGAACCATTCCCTGCGTCCCGGGGCAGCCCTGTGGAACGCTCTGCGATCCCATCACAGGTGACAGACACGAACCCAGACACGGCACACGCTACCCCTCGCTATTTCCCACTCCATCCTGTGGATGGCATCAGCCACCGTCAGCTCATCGGCCCAACCGGCAGCTCTGCACTTAGGTATTAATATAATAAATGCTCAACGGCAGTATAACACTTTTTTTTAACTATGCAAAACCATAAAGAGACCAGACAAGAGTGCTTTTCTGAGAGCTTCTCCGAGTTCGGGAAAAGCATGCGTTCCGGCCGTGCCTGCTGCTGTTTTGATCATTACGCCGAGTGTCAAAGAAAGCCCTCCGCCAGCCCGGCGCACCATCAAGGAAAACCAATTACACCTGAGAGGCAACCGCAGCGCAGAATGGGAAATGGAACCCACATATCCAGTTTTCTAGTTCAGCGCATTATGTCCCATTACCAGGGACTCATAAGAGGTGACAGGCTGAGAGGCCACCAAGGAAGTGCTTTCTACTGAGCAGCTCCCTAAACAAATTATCCTCACAGGTAGTATCTCAGCATGTCCCATGTCCACGTATGTTCACATACAGACAGGCACAGAGAACCTTTAAAATGTTGGTGAACTCTGACCAAGGATATCCAGCCTCCAGGGATTGACCCTGAAGCCAACACTGAATGGCCATCGCAGAGGCGTGTCCCAGAGGCCCCCACAGCAGCCCTCACCGAGTGAACATGTCCCGAAACCCCCCGCATCCCAGCTCATGCACACAGGGTCCCTGCCTTCAGGAGCTCACCCTGCAAAGGGGAGACCCACGTAAGGAGGAGACCGCAACCCAGGGTGACAGAGGCTATGGCAGAGGAATGCCCAGAGCTGGGAGAGCAGGAAAGGACAGAGGAGGTCCCCAATCCAGGGTTCACAGGGCGCAGCAGACCGGTTTCCTCTAGGTGGTGATAAATGAGTTGAGCACATAAGAGGGAGAAGGGAACGCGCGCGCGCGTGTGTGTGTGTGTGTGTGTGTGTGTGTGTGTGTTTAAATTGAAAAACAGCCCTGGCTGGCGTGGCTCAGCAGATTGAGCGAGGGCCTGCGAATCGAAGGGTCCTGGTTCAATTCCCAATCAGGGCACATGCCTGGGTTGAGGGCCAGGTCCCCAATAGGGGGCGCACGAGAGGCAAACAAACGTTGATGTTTCTCTCCCTCCCTTTCTCTCTCTCTAAAAATAAATAAATAAAATCTTTTTAAAAAAATCGAGAAACACCAGAAGAAAACGCAGCACTGAAAGAGCATGTGACCCTCCTGGATCGGACGGCTGGCACCCGAGCAGCAGAGGGAGGGACAGAGACGTGACCAGGTGGGTAAGCGAGGCAGTGAATACAGACCATCCTGAGCAATTAAGATCTTACCTTGAGGATACCACGCACCAGAGAAAAACTGTGAGCAAAGCAATGACCTGATTGGATCTGCCTCTTTAAAAAGATGTGCTCTTTGCACTGCTTCCTCTTAAAATAAAAATCTTGACAGAGAACACTCACTAGCAGTTAGGAAGCAAATTCCGGCTGCTGGGCAGAAATGGACAGCAAGCAAGGACCCAGGTGGGACCAATCAGGACAGTTCACCCCAACACGGGAGGCGCCCACGGGTGACGAGTCAGCTACAGACATGATGACATACAAAACAGGGTGTGCTACACAGCGTGCAAACCAGTGTCCCCAACTTCCTGACGACCTCGGAAAACAGTGCCAGCGTAGCAAGCTAAAAACTGAAACACAGCATTTTAAATGGCGAAGGAAACTACCCAAAACACTAACCGTGACTACCTCCCACCTGTTGCTTTCTGAGGGGTGCGCTTGTTTTATTTATTCTCCTTTATCAAGTAAAGACGGTGGGATTTCTATGCACCAGGCACAGGAGCGGGCACCAGTCACGCCACTCCACCAAACAGACGTAGACCGGCCCCGTGAACTTACGGTCCCGTGAAGCGCACACTCTAGCATCACCAGAAGAGCCCATTTTAAATTTAAACACAGAAAGGAAGGGAGGGCGGAATGTCCTGAACTTGTTCGTTCATTCATTGCTGTAGATTTTCAGCGGATTCCTTACGACTTTCTGTGTGTAAGATCATGCCGCCTCCCAATGGAGTTCATGGTGAGTACCTTCTCCTGTCCGGCCTGGATGCCTTTTGTTCCATCTTCTTGCCCCACTGCCCTGGCCAGAGCCTCCGGGACGATGCTAATGAGAAGGGCTGCAAGCAGACATTTCTGTGTGTCCCTGACCTTCCCCAGTGTGATGTCGCCTGTGGGTTTTTACATAAACTGCACCGCACTGGGTTTCGGAAGTTCCCTTCTGTTCCCAGTGTGTCGAGTATTTTTATCACGGAAGGTTGTTAGAATTTGCCGAATGTTTTTGCTTGTATCTATTAAGATGATTGTGGCTTTTTTCTGCGTTCTATTGATATGGTGCATTAAACAAATTGATTTTTGCATGCAAAACCAACCTTCGTTCCTGGGATAAATCCCATGTGATCCTGGTGGATAATCCTTTCTATATGTGGCTGGATTTGGTTTGCTAGTATTTGCTGAGAGTTTTTGTGTTTATATTCCTAACAGATATCAGTCTGTAATTTTCACATATCTTTATGATGTCTTTGTCTGATCTGAGAATCAGGGTAATGACACAGGCCTCCGGAATGAATTGAGACCTGTTCCCATCTCTGCAACTTTTTGGAAGTTTGTCAAGAATTTGTACTAAGAATTTTTAAATGTCGGTGGGATTCACCAGTGAAGCCATCTGGACTGCGGCTTTTCTTTGTGAGGTTTTCACTTGCCGACTCAGTCTCTTCACCACTCCGACTGCCTATTTCCGCTGGGGTCCGTTTTGGCAGCGACCTTGTAGGAATCTGTCTACTGCATCGAAGTCATCTAACTTACGGGCATACAGAGTCCACAGTTTTTCCTCATACTCCTTTTCGTTCTCGGAAAGTCAACCGGCATGTCTGCTTTTTCATTCCTTGTTGGGAACCGCCCTGCCTGGTTTCAGAAGCTGTAACTCCCCACGGCTAAGGCTGAGCAAGAGACTGTCAGCCCTAAGCCACTAGGAGACAACGCTTATCTTCCTGGCAGGGACCCCGCCTCTGCCCCCTTTACTTCACTCTGCTTGGCCCCGAGCGCATGACCAGTTAGCCAATGACAAATAAGATTCCTCAAGGGAGAAACGACCTATGACAGGCATGGCCATTTAGGAGCCCCCAGGGAAGGACTTGGGGGGCTATAGAAAAAGGGGGTGATGGACCCTCACCCCTCAACTTTGACATAGCCTGAGTCCTCGTTCTGTCTGCAAGAAGTCTCCTAATCTCTTGGCTGCCTGACTTCCCCTGCCTGACTTAAGCCTGAAACAATTCGGAGGGTGGTGCAGCCCTGGGCTGGAACCGGCAGTTCCCTGGGGAGATCAGGCCTAAGAAAGAATGCGTAAAATCCTGTGAAACCTGCTTTGCTAAGAATGCCCTCAATTTTCTGATAAGGGTCCAAGCAGGAAATCAGTTCGTTTCCCCAAAGTTTCATGGCCCTTTAGCTAACTGACCCTGACTCAGTATAAGCCCTCAGAGTTCTTTGTGTTATTTATTGTTTGATCCTTACTGCCTGACAATGATTGATCAGCTTTACCTGTATTCCTGTGCAAACTGAACCCAATAAAAGCCCACTGAGGAACAGGCTCCTGGTCCTCCTCCTTTGAGAGATGGGCTTCCTTTCCTCCCCAAGCAGATCATGTCTTGGTAGACTTATTCTCATCCGTGGTGGATGGGGCTGGGGGGCAGGGAGCGGGGGGGGGGGTTTGTTGACCATGGGACCTGTGGGTGGAGCCCCCCCCCATAATTCCTGACTTTAGTTATTTGATACTTCTCTCTCTTTTTGTAGTCAGCATAGCAAAAGCTTTATTAATTTTGTTGATCTTTTCAAAGAACCAACTTTAGCTTGATTTTCTGTAGATTTTTTATCTTTTTATTAATTTGCATTCTAATCTGCATAATTTGCTTCATTCTGCTTGTTTTAGATTTAATTTGTTCTTTTTTACCCAGTGTCTTAAGATTTAAGGTTAGGTAATTGGTTTGAGATTTATGTTCATTTTTAACATAGGTGCTTATTGCTATAATTTTGCCTCTAAGCACTACATTAGCTGCATCCCATAAATTTTAGTATGCTGTGTCTTCATTTTCACTCTCCTCAAAATATTTTCTGCTTTCCCTTGTGATTTCTTCTTATTTGGCTCATTGGTTATTTAGGAGCCTGTCAATTTTCACATATCTGTGAATTCTCCAAACTTCTTTTTTATTGATTGTTCATCTCACGGTGGTCAGAGAGCATGCTCTGCATGATTTCAATACTTTAAACTTACTCAGGCTGTTTTATGGAGCAGCATACGATCTTCCATGGACAATGCTGCAACACGCACTTGAGAAAAGTACACTTTCTGCTGTTAGGAAAATGTGTTCTCTCGATGCCCTGGCTGGTGCGGCTCAGTGGACTGAGCGCTGGCCCCAGAACTGAAAGGTTGCCCATTTGATTCCCAGCCAGGGCACAGGCCTGGGTTGCAGGCAAGACACCCTCTTAGGGGCATGCAAGAAGCAAATAATTGATACATCTCGCTCACATCGATGTTTCTCTCCCTCTCTTTCTTGCTCCCTCCCCCTCGCTCTAAAAGTAAATAAAATCTTTTTAAAAGACATGTCCTATAGATGTCTGCTAGGTCTCTCCCGCTCACACTGTGGGTCAAGTCTTCTATTCCCTTCCTGAGCTCCTCCTCAGTTGTTGTATCCTCATTTTAAAAGGGCACCGTACTCTCCAACTGTGACTGGTAAGCAGCCCACAATTACTTAAGGACACTGTATCAGTTTTCTGTCGCCACTGGAACTATTTACCACATACCTAATGGCCTTCATAAAACAAAGGAATGCATCACTCGCTCATTCTGGAGGTCAGAGGTCTAAAACAGGTACCTAAGGCAGCGTTTCTTATCAAGGCTCCAGGGAGCATCATTTTCCCAGCGTCTCCCACAGGGTGCTCCTCTCCAGCCCCAAAATGAAAGGAGGTGGGGAAAACAATCTGTTGCGGCTCACGGGTCGAAGGTCTGTGGCCACAGTTCTTTCATAATCGGAAGGTGCCTCGGCCTGGAATGTTGTCCCCGTACCCGCCAGGACCCCCAGGACCTGCTGAGGTGTGGGAAGGCCCCCATCAGGTAGCAAGATTCACGCTCAGGATGGAGTCTGGGCCAGCCACGACCTGCCGGTGAAGCAGCGCTAACCAGAAACATTCGCAAAGAAAGCAGCAATTTCAGCTTCTGCTTGATGGTGAGCACCAAAACCACAGAGCATATCATTTAAATTTAAAGTCTACTGGGAAAGTATGAACCAACTCAAAGTCAATTTGGACGACTTGTGGTCACTGATGAAGAAAAGCCATCGAGAGCAATAAGCCTCGCAGACAGCCCGGCGGTGATAAACGCCCCCGCCGCCTTCCCGCGCTCTTCCCCGCAAAGGGCTCGCCTGCAAGTGCTGGCAGCGCCGGCTTCCAGCGTCTCAGAGACCCCGTTTTGCTTAATCATCACGGGCAAATTTTTAGATTTCTACTGAAGAGAAATGCATCATTTTTAAAAAGGGTCTAAAGTAAACATTTTAACTGTAATTCCCACCAAAGGAAACCCAGACCCTCGATGAATCTGCTACCTTAATTAAGAAAACACAGCTGGGGTCCCTTCCTTTCCCCAAGCCTCCTGCGCTGGTGTGGCTGCAAGGGCTCCTTCCTCTCCTGGTTCTGCCCACTCTCCCTGGGGCAGTCTCATCCTCAACCGTGGCTTTCAACACAAGGCAGCACATTTTCAGTGAGAGCAGACGTCTGGTAATACCACATGTACCTCTGAACTGCAAAATTTGGAAACTTTCCTCCGAGCCTTGTTCAGCATCCCAATGATCTTCCTACAACACACAGCCGGCCGTGCCGTGTGCCCGCCCTGAGCCCTCAGGCGGTGCCCCAGAACTGAACATCCATCCCTGCACCTCGGCCACCTGCAGGCCCTGCACGTCCAGGCCCTGCCTCCCCCTCGAGTCCTGCTTTCACCTTATGTTCAGACAGACTGACAGAGGTGCTTTCACTTATTCATTCAACAAACACTGGGTGTTGGCTGTGTGTGTGTCAGGCACTGTTCTGGGTGCGGGACAGCCAGCGGGGAGTGAAAGCCCCCGATCTCAGCAGCCTAGGGTCTGGTTACATTCAGTCTCCCGCATCCAAGGCTGGGAGGTGGGGAGGACCGCACCTGTCTTAACGAACTGAAAGCAAGGGAGTGCAGGCTGGTGAGCGTGTGCGCCCAGGTCCAGACGTTCTTCCACAGCAGGGAGGACTTCCCGTGGGTCCATGCCCCAAATGTGGGGGCCCGGGGTGCACGTGCCTGGCACACCTGCCTGAGAAGCTGCGATCTCTCCTCACCATCAGTAGCCGGCCACTCAAGTAAAAAACAAAACAAAACCCTTTTCCATCTTCCTTCACCAAAGCATCCTGAGACAGTGAACGCTCTGCGGCCCCGATGCTCTGAGAAGAAACCGAGACCAGCCGACCCTTCCTCCCACCCGTGTTCCTGAGAGGGCCTGCGTCTCCCAGGCACTGCGCTGGCTCCGGAGGAGCCGAGGAGGAGAAGCCAGAGCTCCCGACGGAAGGAGCGTGCACTGCAGTGGGAGAGGTCGCCCCGACAAATCACTGTCCTCTGGGGTGTGATCCTGGCGATGATGATGCGAAGAGGAGGCACTGTGGGTGCTGGGGACTCACACGTCATGGCAGACGGAGCCACCAGGCTGCAGGGGCATCCACTGTTTAATATGGGGACAGAGACTCCGGGAGGTCACCTGACTCTCGTCACAGCGCAGGTCGGTCTCACTCTGCAGCCCAGGGCATTGCTAGGACATACCAGCAGTCACACACAAGCTCGTCTTCTGGGCATGAAGCACAGCTCCAGCCGTGACACCCCAGGGATGTGCCTGCCTTACAGCACTCACCACCCTGCCGCACCAATGACTTCTAACCTGGCCACCTCTCCTGGAGCAGGAATGAAGTGTGACCCAGCTCCGGCCCAGCACCCTGCCTAGCCCGGGCCATGCTCCTTCCTGAGGGGCAACTGGGCACGCTGCAGGCCAGTGGGAAAGACCGGAGATGCACACCCTCCCTGCCTTCTCCTGATGGCCTCCCGGAAGTCTGGACAGAGAATTCCCCAAGGGCTCTCCGAGTGGGAAGTCTGACGAGTAGATTCCACTACCCCGGGCCACACCCCAACTCCTCAAGCCTAAACGCACTTCCCGCTCTGCATCCTTTCTTAGAAGTCACCCGGGCCCTGACAAAAGCTGGTGAGCCACAGACCCACACAGTTTTTCAAATAAACGCTGCAGCCACAGCCAGACCCCACCATACCCCGCACGCTGCCTGTATCCACAGCCGTGGGGCCATCACCACGCAGCTTACTTCGCTGCAACAGCACTGCTGAGTAGAAGGTACCGCCCAGAAACAGTCACTGGGCTGGCCCTTCGCAGAGAACGTCTGCTGGCCCCAGGCTCCCAGGCTTCGCAGAGCTGCGCACCACCGACGCTCGGCCACTCCGGGCTCCGCCCAGAGAAAGGGTCCGGGGACAGGGGCACCGCCGCCCAGGCCCTGGTTCTGAGTCACCCCACGCTGAGCCGTGCAGGGGCCCTGGGCCAGATGGCGGCTCCAGGCCTGGAGGCCAAGTGCAGGTGAGCCCAAGGCAAAGAGCGGATATCCAGAAAGTAAAAACAACCAAAAACAACTCAGAGATGTCAGAGACGTGCACAGTGCGAGCCTGTCAACGGACCGGGAGCCAGGGTAGAGGGCTCCCGGTGATATAACCTGGAACCGGCTCAGCATCGACTCACACAGTGACTGGGGAAGGGTCCCAACCAGCTGAATTAAAGAGGAGCCCTGAACTTACACAGGCGGAGGGAGGGAGACAGGAAAGGAAAAACGAAAATGTTCCCTCTCGGCAGAATGTCGACCAATAACTGAAGATGGGAATGGCTGCCTTAGAAAATCACCATTTTATGGCCATCGCAGTAATAATTAACTCAGGCAAGAATCATTAACGCGAGCTAAAATTGGTGAGGACGAGTGGAATGAGGAGCAGAGTATTCACACGGTCTCAAAGAAGCTCCCCTCAAAAGTACGAGCGATGAGTCACTTTACAGTGGAGATAAGCATCCCCGCCAGCGAAGTGATCAAACTTAACATCACCACCAACAGAACCCAGGGACGCGGAGGCGGCTTCCCCCAACGGGTTACCGAGGAGGACGCCCCACCACGGGGCAGTTCCTGCCCCAAGAGGGAAGACCATGAATCTGACCTCCAGGAAACACCAGCCAATGCCAACTCAGAGTCCACAAAAAACTGGCCTGTGCAGGTACGACAGGCACAGGAAGACAGAGCCCATCTTCCGAACTAAGACACTAAAGATGCTCGACAGCCGAGGGCACGTGGACGCTGGAAAAGACGAGACGGAACGCGGGGCAGGGTGAGCCTGTGGGCTGCGGATCGTAACACCCCCAAAGCATCACGGACCCCTCGTTGTACTGTAACTGCGGCGACGCCAGGACAGGCCCCGATTCCAGGCACTTTACACCAAGGTCTTTAGGGAGCCGGGGAGGGACACACCCACGTAACTCCCAAATGTGCCATGAAAACGCACACACCGGGGAGAAGGGCAAAGCAGACGTGAGAAAATACCAACATTCGGTGACTCCAACAAACGGGTGCACCGGGTCCTCGGTACTGTCCTTCTAAGCCTCCTGGAAGCTTACGATTTTCCCAAATACGTACTTTAACCCCAGGAAGATGTCAACGCATTCTTCTACCACAGCACCAGACACACTCTTGTCGCAAGTCTCCTCACTGCCTGGTGACCTCCCCACCGGTCACCAACCCCTTGATAAGACGTGAAGATGATGATGGTGATGATGACGAAGGAGGCAGCAGCTGTTTCCTCTGTCCTGTGGCCTGCCAGGCCTGACACTAAGTCACTCTTCACACGACTCGTTTAAACTCCACAAAAACTCAAGAGGCTTCTATCTTGTTTTAATCGCCATTTTACGGACATGGAAACCGAGGCGGCGAGGGGCCCCACGTCCGAGGGGCCGAGCTGAGACGTGAACGCGAGTCTGACTGACTTGAAACTGTGTCCTTAGCCCCCCTTTTTCAGCGAGCGGTGACTCTTACCTCAGCATCATTTCCAGGTCACTGCGGCTTGCACGTAGTAGGTAAACAACAGGTGAGAGGGCTTTTCCTAAGTAGTTTTCTTCTGTGTGTGTTCGCTGAGGACACCCACCCCGAAAACAAGGGGCGGAGGAGGCGCGGGGAGGTGGGAGAAAGCCAGCCGGCGACATACCCTGCACTGACGCATGAAATTCAGACGTAAAGATAACATGTGAGGAAAGGAAACGGGAATGCGCAATAAAACTTCCTATCACACGTAGCAAGTGCGTTCTGTGCGTTAAACAGCAAAAGGAGGCAAGTGTAAACCACAGAGAGATTAAGAACGCAGAGCACAACGAAACAGACATAAGTCACTGTCACCACACCCCAGCGACAGCCCAGGAGGCTGCCCCCGCACAGCGAGGGAGCGCAGGCCCGGGGGCCGCCGGTCCACATGTGCAGCGCAGCTCGGCGGTGCAGACGCGGCACAGATGCTGAGCAAATGACTCAAATGAAAGAAGCCTCGGCAAAAATTCTAGAGTGCTGTGGGCTCTGAAACCACAAACGGAACCATGGCTTTGTCCAAAACGTCTCCCAGGTTTCGTGCCGGGGGTCGGCCACGTCCCTGAGCCCACGCGAGTCAGCGAACAACAGAAAGCGGGAGGAGGCAGGAATGTCCACACCAGCTTCCGTCCATTTCGTCTGCCTACCTGCACAAATCGAGCATCTGACTTACATACTCCAATGCAAGTGGCTGTTGGGACTGCCGTTTTCCCCAGGGAAGTAAGCAGATTACAAAGGCAGCGCGCAGGAGTCAGACTATCCTGACACTCTCCTTGGAGAAAGCTTTTCAGTCCAGCGCCCTTGGAATGTTCTTTCCTTAGGGCGCCGCAGACTGAGGGTTGGCTGCATGGCTATCCCTCCCTCCTACCTCCAGCTCTCCCTCTGTAGAAGGGAAACAGCAAAACACCTTCACAGGCTGGAAGGAAGGAAGACGAGTCATGATTTTCTGCAAATACTCCTTACACAGCAGGCCTCTTAATATATCACAAGTAGGAAAGATTAATATCAATTCACGAACATCCAAAGACAGCAAACTTGTGGACTGATGGAGCAGCTACCAGGGTGGACCAAGAGGGCACCTGGCTATGTGGAGCGCCACCTAGTGGACGAAGAGTGGCACACAAGTGGCATAAACACTGAAACACATGAATAAGGAAAAGTGACGCAGATGAAAACGGCCCCTGCTCATCTCCGTTCTAATTTCTCCACGGGAGCCTGAACCAGCAGTGGCCCCACATGTAAGATTTATATCAACAAGAGAGGTCAATAAGGGTGCTTTTATCATGCCAAGGAAGAGCAACCATAACATGCCAGAATACCTTTCCAAGTCCTTGAAAGAGCAAGGGACTGATTGGTGAGAGACTATGGAAACGTGCAGCTTCCCGATGCGGAAGATGCAGAGGATGCGGAGGATGTGGAGGAAGGCACCCTGAGCTTGTGGAGAGATGCTGCTCAGTGTCCAGACACGCTTGAGACGCGCAGCCATGAACCTGGGTGTGGGAGCCTCGCTTGCTAATTTAAGTGTCAGGCGCTGCACACCGGAATGGCTTCATAAAAAACCCGTCAGAGCTGTTGCTGACTCGGTGCAGGCTACCAATGAGAGAAGCTTCCTAAAGAATGGGCTTCTCCACCCACAGTTCCAGGACTGGAAAACCAAAATCATCCTGATAACATACAACTGCCATAAGGGATGGAACCAGATGCTTTACGTATTAAATTATTGTTGTAGACTTTACGTCTGGAAAGTTACTCAGACCATTCCATAAAAACTGTTAACTGTTTCTTAAGCACCTATTGTGTGCGGAACTCTGTATGCATCTAAAACAACCCTACAAGGGAGGTATAAGGCCCCAGTGTACAGATGGGGAAACTGAGATGCCAAGCAATGAACTTGCCCGGGGTTACCAACCGGAAGGCTGTCGCTGCCCGGAATCGCACGGCCCCTTCTGTACCAGCTCTCCCCTTGTGAAGGAGGCTGCTTTCCCCAAAAAATGCCATCCGCCAGACCTCCCATGCCGCCGCTGGTCACCAAGTCCCTGCCCCGCTTTGTCACGCCACTGTCTGCACCCTCTGCATGGCACTGATGTGCCCTACTCACAGGTCACCCATCCAAGACCAAACAGGGAATCTCCCAGAGAATTCAGGCAGGAAAACCGAGCCTCAGGGAGAGCCCCCCTCGAGCCACTCCTCAGGTGAGCCCTGGAGACAGGCAGGTGTGGATCTGAACCCTGGGTCACAGCTTAGCAGCTGCCAGACCTCAGGCAAATTATTTGACCTTCCTGCTCCTGGTTTTCTCCTCTGTAAGATAAAGTAAAAGGATTTACTCTTTTAGAACTGTCCAGGAAGTAAATGGAATAATGTACAGAAAGCATCTAACCCAGAAAAAGCTCTTAATGAACGTTCACTGCTATCACTAGTGGTCGCAAGGTCAGTGTATTCAAACAGCCCCCCTTCGGAAAGCCAGCAGCACGGTCTGTGGGAATGTGTTCCTGTAAGTTCTTGACACACTTTTTTTTTTCTTTTCTGAGCCTATTTTTAGAAGACGGAGAATTTCTAAACATGCCATAAACGGACTCTAAAGCCCTGATATCATACTCTGTCGTTTCTGTGACAACCAGACCATCACAATACCAGGAGCCCCGCGCCTCCAAGAGGTTCCTTCAGGAGAGACAGACCTTTATCACTTATTAACTTTCTGCGCGGCGGCGAGAACTCCCACTTCCTCCTTGACCGGGGACGCACAGGGAATGACAACCCCCTCCCTGAATGCTTACTCGAGACGGAAATGCATTGCTGGAGAGCCCAGGGAAAAAGCAAGCTTGCTTCTGGTAAAAAATGTTTTCAGGAACCTCTTTTAAAAATTCACCCTCCCCAGTGGAAATTCCTAACTGGCTCCCACCATAAAGCAACTTAAACACAAACAGCAACGTTAGCTTCTGTCCTTTTATCTCTGCTCAGCCCATCTTATCAAGACGTGGCAGCCAGGGTTAAATTCCAGCCTGATTACTTTAAGCTGTGCACCTGGACTGGGCGAGTCCCTTTAAGTTTCTGAGCCTTGGATGTTTGGGAAAAAACAGGGATGAACCCCCCATCCTTGCAGGTCACGTGGGGATGGAAGATAAGGTACAGGAAGCACCTGGCCCAGAAGGGGGCCTGAATTTGGCAGCTTCTATTATAATCATTATCCCCAATGCTTAGGGACACTCAGCTTCTGTTCTACTGGTTTAAAAAAAAAAATGTAAACCCCTCCAACGTCCCTCGGGAGGAAGGCAGGAACAGGCCAAAGGGTCCAGTGACACCCAAGATGCTGCTGGCGTCAGAGCCGCTCTCTCAACTAAGGCATATTTGACAAGGGCCTCCAAATTTCTGGTTTTGATCTGTGGAGAGAAATCTCATTAGGGGTTTGAGGAAGAAGAGCTAATTGTATTAGAGTGCACTGGCAAAACAAGCTTCCCCAGAAAGAATGAAAGTAAACAATCATCAGGTTCAAAGCAGACCCGCCCACATCCTCTCCCTGCCTTGGAGAGGAGGAGCGCCACCAAGACCCACACGCGGCCCTTCTCAGGTGTGGGTGGTTCCCAGCCCGGGCAGCACTGCATCCCCGGTCGGAAACTGGCTTTCCTCCCCGTTTGGGGCGCCTCAGAGACCTCCGCCCTCAGCGTAGTTCAGGTGCTCTAACTTTCGACTGAGCAAAGCTCCTTCACTGCTGACCGCCAAATATGCTAATTATCCTTCCTTTTAAGATCCTTGAAACCTGGTGCTGAAAAGAAGGTGGGTGTGGAAGACTGCCTGATGCTGAAGGGGCCAGGGACCGAGACTGCTGGGAGGTGCTGAAGATGCAGTGACAGCAGTGACGTAAGGCCAGGAGGAGCCCACGCCCTCCCAGGGAAGACCAGAGACCCTGGGGCAGAGTGGTGAGCACCGGCCGCTAGGGGCATCGTAACCCATCCAGGTACCTTAGGGTGGGAATCTGAACGACTGAGTATAAAAATGGTGCTGTGTAACTTATCTTTCAATTCCAGCACTGGCAACAGAGAAAAGAGCAAACAGCTCGAGAGAGGCCTGGGTTTTCCTCTCCGTCTGTCGTGAGCTAACTGTCCCACCGCGGTGTGCCCTTGAACCTCCAAGGTCAGCATGGTACAAGGAAAGAACAATGGGCTGGAGGACAAAGCTTGAACCGTCACTCAGACCTTTTCTAAGAATGTCACCTTAGGTAAGTCACTTTCTTTCGGCACCTCGGCTTCTACAACTGAAAAACTGGGTTAATAACCTCGACGCATCCAGGCAGCCGCCGCATGAGCTCACACACTGAGAAGTGGCTCGGACCTGTCCTGAGGCTGACTTGGCGAGATCCAAACCCTCTAGTCACCACCTGCAATAGAAAGATAGCTGAATGACTAGGGAGGCATTCCTCAGCACAGCAAAGGGCGGCTATAAACCTAAAGCTCGCTCTCGTGCTAACGCCCTCAGGCTTGGGAGTGTCCGCAGAGCAGGACGCCGCCTCCCCCTCCGCAGCCTGGGGGCCCAGCGGGGCAGCGTCTCAGAACACTGGGCACTGAAGTCCAGGTACTGAGGCGCGGTGACTCACCACCACCGGGTCCCTGTGAATTGGGATCCACTAAAGCAAACTGGAAACGGATTCTCTAAAAACGCAAGCCATCCCACGCATTCCCTACACAACGAAACGCCTCGAAGAACCGCTTCCTCCGTAGGGGGCGGGGTGGGGGGGAGCGCCCCGCCTGGACAGCACTCTGCGATTTCCAACCTCCTTCTTGCTCCACACACCTCACGACATTCAAGCAAATCAAAAGTGTTTTCCAAAGAAAGGGGTTTGCAAAAATTAAACTTTTTCCCCTGGGCTTTGTTACACGGAGATGCACACAGGGCAGAGTGATGCCCCCCCCCCTTGTGCAAGGCTGCCCCTCACATAGAGCCTGAGTCCTAATACTGGAGAAATCAATGCGATCGGAAGGCTCACTTTAAAACACTGACAGAAAGAACTCCGTCGATCTGGACATAAGGAAGCCGCCTCCTCTTGGCTCCTTTGTTCACTTCCTCTTGTCACAGCCCACTAAAGAGAACTTGGCTGTGAACCAGCCAGCAATCCATATATGATACCCGATAATTAAAAATACAGGGTTATGTAATCTTATTTAATGGTTACTTGGCTTGTATTGAAAACCATCCAAAGCCATACCAAGAGCTGGATTAAATTATAATGCGTAAGACATTTCTGAAGATGGTTTTTAGTAGGAGTCAGCATATCCCCTACTAGCAAATATAATATAAAATATGGAGCAGTACTTTCATCTCCAATTAACCTCCTCGGCAAGAGGCTGCAATGTCAATTCAATGCAGAGGCACCTGTGTGTATGGGAGGAGGGGCGGGGGGAGGCGGGGGAGAGAACAGCAAAGCCTATTTTCTTTGATTTGGTTTTACATCAAGTAAGCATTACCCATTACTTCTGGTTTAAAAAAAAAAAAAAGTATTCACTATCTGGGGGGTGGAGGGAAGGAGAGCCAGTTACCCTGGGAAAATAAAAATGAGAGTCAGTCACTAAGGCCCATCAGAAAACCCAAGCTTGGAACAAGTGTGGAAGCCAACCATGTGGGCTCAGGAGCCTGCATCTCGATGTCTTCCCGGCTCAAGTGTTTACTTAAAGATTATTAGAAGAAAAGTAATTCAGCTGGAAAAGTTGGTCGATGTTAACAAAGCCTTCATTTTTCAAAAGTGACGACACCTCATTTATAAACTGTTTCACTATTACACAGTGTGGATGGCTGAAGTCACAGAGTGGTCGCGGCAGGGCTTCAATCCCAAAGAGCCTCTCGGCCGAGCCCTGGATTCCTGCCGTGAGAGTCTGCTCCTCCTTAGAAGAACCACGAGACAAATACTGAAAGAAGAACGTTTTGGAAGAATCCAGAGAAGTCAACGAGAAGCCAGCGTGTTAATTCTGTCAACGTCTGCGGGATTTTAAATTAGCAGGCGCGAGGACTCAGTTCCATCTTCTGGGGGAGACACAGGTGGCGAGAACCAGGACCTTAGAGAGAGAAGCCCTGCGCTCAACTGGAAGCCACCTCAGCTGCCTGCAAGCGCGTGGAGCAGCGCCCTCGGCTCCCTCCCCTGGAAAATGGAGATATCCATGCCAGCCTCCCACGGGTGCCAGTGTGAGAACGGAACCAGACAGCAGGGGCCTCGAAGCACCTGGACACTTGAAAGTACCATGCAGACCTAAGGTGGCATTGGCCTTCGGAGATGTTCGCCAGGAAACAGGTCTATGAATGCCACTCGGCACTCAGGGGGAAGGTTTGCATTGCCGACCCCTCATCCTGGTACAAGCTAGTGCCGGAATACCAGATCGAGATCCAGAATGACCTCTGAAAAAATAGTTTCCTTTAGAGGAAAACAGTCAAAAGTACAGCTACATAAGAATACAAATGCTCCCCTCTAGCCAATAACAAGATGATTATCAGATTCAGAATCAAAGCTTGCTAATAACCATTCAGATTCAGACTTAAGACATTTTTAGAAATGCACTTGTAATTTTGCAGTCCCATAACAGCATAATTCATATTTTAAATGACAGGGCTTTGTGTTCTTGATATCAGCCTATGATTTAAGGGAAAAACCTTTTAGTCTGAAGTCATCTAAATTAACAGTAATAAGAGCATACGAGTAGCTCTTTGCTTCCTTCACGTAACTGTTCAATGTGAGACTGCACTTCTTACAAGAATTACATTTTTAATGGAAAACTAAGGTAATCAGGTTTAACGTGTTTTTTTAAAACCACACTAAATATTAACATTGTCCAATGCCTGTTTCAAGTAACTGGAAGCCATGAGCCCCAGGAAAAACAGAGAAACCCAAAGAACCTGGAAGGTGTTGGCAACACCGTCCTATGGCAACAAGGCACAGAAAAATAATCCTGACTTTTAAAATAACTCATTAAACTCTCAGTTAAACTGTCTCCTTAACAGAGTACAACGTAACTTCGATTCAGCCTCTCTAGTTGGAAAAATTCACTTGATCCTACAGCCCAGAACACTTCTAACGCCACTGACCTCACACGACGTGCAAAGAAATTTCTTTCACAGAAATGACAGCCCAGCAGGCAACAAAAGACACGCACACCATGAAGAGCCAGAAGTGCCAACCACACTGGAGAGCAGGGGCTTCAAACTTAAGATTCTTTTCCCTCATTTAGGAAGGCATGCCTATTACTTTCTCCCAAGCCCATTTGATTACAGAAATCAAAATGAGCCTGTCAGTACAATAACAAGGGAAAGCTCTGTAAACCGATCCTGTTCAACAATTCAAATGTGCTTATGTTCTCGGAGACAGGGAGTCTCTCTCCGCTGCCGCCAGCATCAGTCACCACGCACTCCACGCGGAGGAACTGGCTGCATTAGGCAAACACCGGAGGTCACCGTTTTAAAATGCAGATATCCACAAACAGAATACGTCTGCTCATCTTGCACTTTCCACAATGAAAGAGCCAGGGCCAGCGCGGAGACCAGCCAACCGGATTTCTCTCGGGAGCTACGGACTGTCACTGCAGAGTGATCCACGCTAAAGGGTACAGATCGGACCAGACAAGGCGCCTGCCGTCAGCGGGAGGAAAAGCAGACCAGGGGCCCCCAGACCCATCTTCTCTGAAACACATATTTCAGACACAGGAGGAGCGCAGAACTGCTCCGGGGAAGGAAGACTTAGTTTACCTTCCATCCTGGGAGAGACCTCCGGCCGCTTGAGGAACGAGCCAGGGAATGCTGGGTGGGCTCCCCTCTGCCGAGCCCCCGTACCGGGGTCCTGTGCCTCCCAGGGCTGCTTGCACCCCGAGTTAGCTGGAGTGGCGCTAAAATGGCACCAGCAGCTAAGACTCCTTGGCTAGTGTTCTGAGCCAGCCACCAATGAGGGTCCCCTGCCCAGCTCTTCCCAAAATGAGGACAGGAGAACCAAGAGGCCTCTTGTGCTGGCCTCTCCCCCCTCCTGCCCCCTCCAAGAGCCAGCCTCAAGCAGGGCTTGTCATGACTCGCTCACCCCCAGGGGAGGGCAGACTACCCGCCCCCCCCCAGGGCTGCCAGAGCCCAGACCTGGGAGAAAGGAAGGGGTGGGAGAGGAAACTGGGCTCTGCCGCGAGGATCAATGCTTGGGGTCTGCCCCCAAACCTCCTCCAAGGTCTTCAAACTTCGCTAACAATCCGAGCACCTGTTCCCTTCACCTCTTCTGCATCTGGTCCCCTCAAATCCTTCCATTTTCTTCCAGCTGTTTCTCCAGTTCCTTACCCAAACCAAACAACACGATTTCCCTAAGCCCCCCTCACTCTCCTCTTCGAAAGACATAATCCAACCACCGCCCCAGCAAAGCCCCCAGACATTCTCTGTCCGCCACCCAGAAGTTTCCCTTGGGTATCCTCCGAGTCCCCAAGAATTGCCTTCAAGTCTCATCCGAACGCCCAGCCTTCTCCTTCCTTCCTAAGTCTCCCAAATTCATATCTTGGGCTTTCCCCAGATGTCCCATATTCTCCCAGATCCCCACCCAAATGCCCCCAGATTGCTACCTGGGCACCCCCAGTCTCTGCGAGGTCTGTTTCCAGCCAGCCCCTCAGGCCCCGCATTCCTACTCGGTCCTGACCCTCCCTTGTCCCTAAGTCCCCGGGACGCCACTCCCCCGACCCCCAGGGGCCGCGGGCGACATTAAAGGGCCGGTGGCGTGCACCCTCACCTTGGTTCACCAGCCGCAGAGCGTGGGTGAAGGAGGGGTCCAAGGAGTCCTTCTCCGCCATGAGCTCAGGCAGGTACTTCTCCTCCATGCTCGCCGGCCGCCCGGGCCCGGGACGCGCACTCGAGGCGGGCGGGCAGCAACAGCCCCGCAAACCCCGACCGCGCCGCGGAACCCGGGCCGGATGCCGCGGCCGAGCCAAGCCGGGAAGTCGGCCCGGCAGCGGCGGCACGGGGCGGGAACCGGCCGCGCAGCCTGGGTCCCCCGGGGTGTCCGCCCGCCTAGTGCCCCGCGCTGGCGACCGCTCCTCAGGCACGCGCCCCGCGCTCCCACACCAAGCACAGGGGGAGCGGGCGCTGGCCGGCGAGATCAGCGGGCCCTCCGGTGGGCGGCGTGCTCGGCGAGCTTCCAGCAGTCCCCGCGAGCCCCGCCAGCCACCACCGCCAGTGCCCCGCTCAGCCGCGACCAGCACGCTGCGCGCCACCCCGCGCTCTCTGAGCCGCCGCGCGGAGCGCCCAGTCCCGCCCCCCGCCGGCCCCGCCCCTCCCCGCCAGGCCCGCACGCTGCGCCTGCGCGCTGCGCCCCCGCCCTGCGCCCCACTGCTCCACAGCGGCAGCCGCCGAGGCCGGGTGGGGCCGGTTCGGCTAGGCTGCCAGTCGGCAGGGAGCGGGCGTCCTGGGCGCCTTCCTCCTGCCCCAGCGCTCTCCTCCAGCCCTGGGGACGCCCTGCGCTGCTATTACAGCATTGCCACACTCAGACAGCGCTCAGCCTAGGCCCAGAGAGGGCAAGCCGCGGATCCAAGGTCACCCAGCAAGCAATCCCGAAGGGAGCGCGCTCACCCCCACTCCCCGGTGAGGGGCCAGACTGGGAGTGAGGACACGGAGCGGGGCTCGGGGTCGCCCCAAAGCGCTCTGGGAAAAGGCCACCGGGCAAGTCTCCCTGCTCCTTACGGCTCCCAGGACTTGTTTAACTTATTTTGCTTTGCCGTCACCTCCTATTTGCAGAAATAACTTGGGCGCTCTGTCCTTTCTTTCTCGGCGCCACCCTCTGAGCGCCAACTCCCAGACCCTAGGTGCCAAGGTCGATTACATAAAAGCGTGTGCCCTTCAGGGTGTCTTTGTCATCTGCAGTTGCCACCGGCTGGGTTGTCATTCTCTTTGCCCATAAACCAGCGGGTGCCTGAACGTGGAGGAGGGAGCCATGTCTCCTGGGCGGGTAGAGTCCTCTAGATGCACGTGGGGCTGATGACCTTTGTCCCTCTCTGCTCCCTCCCCAGCAAACCCTTCCTCCGGCTGTTTTCATATTTCTCAAGCTTGTGGAGTAAACAAGGACTCCAGCAGGCCAAGGACTTCAGTCTGTCCTGCCATACCCTGCCAAACCACCTGGCCCAAATCATGTCCTGGCCTCAGTATCACCTTCTCTGGACCACCTTCCAAGACCACCCTGCCTTGCCTACCCCCTGCAAAGCTTGTCCCTGTTCTGTGTCTCCTCCAGTGCTGGTCGGCCCTCACAGAGGGCTGTGATTCTGTTTTCATCAGACCGTGGACATCTGGTGGGCAGGGCTAAGTTTTGTTTTGGGGGGAGCTGCTTGGGGCTGAATCTTCCTCCCAGGCCCCCAGGCAACGCCCTGTACTCAGGATGCAAATAGAGACCAAAGATGCTGAGAGTGCAAATCAAGGAGCACTAGGCTGCTCTGAGTCCCAGCCCCCATTGCCCAGCTGTCCCCACTCTTAAACACCCCATCCCCTGCTCCATCCCTGGACTGCCTGGCTCCCACTTCAGGTGCCATTGCAGAGTCCCCAGTAAGAATTTTCTCCATGGCTCTCTTTAGTCTAAACTTGCAAGAGGCAGTTAAGTGAGGAAGTTGAATGTGTGGCCTCCAGGACCAGGCAGCCTGGATGTGGAAGGATGGCTCTGCTGCTCCACCAGCTGTGTGTCTCGGGGAAGTGGCCTCTCTGCGCCTCCCCTTCCCCAGTGAAGTGGAGATGATAACAGAACCCATTTCCTAAGAGAGCTGTGAAGACCGCACATGTCAACTCATGATTAGATCCCCCAATCAGTTGCCAGCCCCCAGGACATGCATGACGGTCTTTGTTGTTTTTCTTTCTCTGCATAGATGCTCTCCAGGTCCCCGGAACCTCTCCTTCCCCTCAGCTGTAGCCCCCACCCCGTGGGACCCTCACTACTGGGCGGTCTGCATTGCCCAGCAGACTGAATGAAGGGCCTGGAACAAGACAGCTCTGCTCTTGACCTGGGCCCAGAGCGGGGCTGCCAGGACAGCCACACGGGCGGCTCAAGTCCCAGCTCCTCCCTGGCCCGCATGTGACCTCAGCTAGTTAACCTGTCTGAGCTTCGAAGACACATCTGCAAATCCTAGGTTATGCCAGCAGTCCTGGAGGACAGTCGCGAGGGTCCCCGGGGAAGCGTTTTCTCCTGTAACATCGGAATGGTGTGCACGTGCCTCTGGCTTACCGTCCTCGATCACAGGACTTGCATTCTAAGGCTTGAGTCCCTGACAGCCACTTGCAGAGGGAAGAAGGGAGAAGGACAGTGTCTGGGACAAGGACGAGCCCCGGGAGGTAGAACGGGGACCAGAGGCTCACCTGCCCCCTCACCACCTGGTCTTTTACTCTCCTTCCCACTCGGACCTTCTGTTCCAGAGGCAGGCTGAACCCTGAGAAATTGCTGTTTTTTTATTAAGCATTTACTAAGTGCCAGGCACAATGCCAGCTGCTCTGCATCGGTTTTCAAGTTCCCCCCACACCCTGCAGGGAAAATACTATTCATCACCACATACCAAAGAGGAGACCGAGGCTCGGAGCAGTTTGATATTCTGCCTCAGTCCCACAGCCGTCTGCACGGGGCCCCATGCCCAGGCCCCTCCTCCCCTGTTCTGCCCCCCCAGGTAGCAGTCTGTGACACTCCTGACGGGCTCCCTCCCTCCTCCCACATCTGAGCAGTTGGCAGAGACACCCCGCCAGCAGCTGCGGGGGAGGGCTCTACACCAGGAGGCCAACATCAAGGGCACTGAATCTTCCGCTCTGACCCTCCTTCTCTCAGAGCCTTCCAAGAGGGCAGGTGCTCAGCACCGACAGGGCCTGTGTGGGGCCCTCTGGGAGGAAGGAGACGAACTTCTCTGTGAGATGCTCAGGAAATTGTCCCCGCCCACCAACCTGGCTGAGCCAGGGCCCTGTGGGGGTGGGGGGTGGCGGGGCAGGTCCTCCACGCCTCACTGCAGACTCTGCTGGTCTTCACCAGGCAGCCATCCTGGGTCCCTAACTCGCCGGTCCCTTGGAAAATGAGGAAATCAGGTTGGGAAAAGGCTGGCATGTTCTGTGAGCAGCCGCAAGCAGGTGTCCGGCTCCAGTCCCCTGACTCCCAGTGCGCCCTGGGCACACACAGTCCTCCAGAGCACAGACCAACCACTGGGCCCGCTGGGGACAAAGCAGATTTCGGCCTGGGGCCACTGGGGTCGCTGACTCCCTCCATGTGGTCTGCATCTGCCCCAGACTGGGGGGCCCAAGCTGCAGGAAAAGCTGGCTGCCTTTGCGCCTCAGGCCCACAGCTCAGGGACAGAGAGTACTTCCCAGGCCAGCCTCGCCCAGGCCACCGGCCCTCTCAGCGGCCGCGGCACCCCCACAGCAAGTCCCTCCAGGCCCAGCGGGGTGCGGCCAAGGCACTGTCAGCATCGCCGCCTGTGGGCGCAGCAGGACTTGAGGACACTGACCGCAGAAGGTCAGACCCAGGGTCATGCAGGGACACAGACAGGTGGGAGAGGGGTCCCTGAAGCAGTGGTCACGTTTGTACCAGGTAGCTGCTTGCACCGCAACCTTCCTCTTCCTTTTGTTTAGAAAGTGAGCCCCATCCCCCTCAAAAGAAAGTTGAGCCCCATCCCAGTTACCCCAGACTCCGCAGTGCCCCGGGTGGTGAAGTCCAAATCCAAGTGCACGGAGGCCAGGAAGCCCCCGTTGGGCCTTGCTCTCCTGCAGACTGGCTGTGTGACCTCCAGGCAGCTACCCGAGGTCTCTGAGAATGGGGAGCAGACAATTCCTGCTACCTCTGGGCCGTTGTGTGGTTTCAGCTGAAGCGCTAAGCTCATCCTGGGCACTAAGGGACTGCATTTAAAGCATCTGCCACCCCCGCCTCCTCCTCTCCCACTGTTTGTGTGTGTGTGTGTGTGTGTATGTGTTTTTCACATTAGCCTATCAGGTTCCGGGAATCCGTGGACCCCTCTGCCCCCACGATGCCCTCGGAGCCTGCTCACCTCCACAGTCCCGGTGCCGGTCAGGTAGCCGGCTCCTGACAAGCACTGGGCAGCATGCGTTCAAGTCCACTTCTCCCAAAAGGCAGTCTGAGAACAGCGTTGCTTCCCAGCTACCTCAGACAAATGAGTTTGTCATGTAAGACAAGCACCCAAAGGTGGCCCAGCCTCACCTGGAAATGAGTCATCCTGCGTCAGGGAGACAGACCCTAAGGATGCTCACGCAGATCCCCCACCCTGCCCCCCATGCCTGTCACAGCAGGAAATGCGCTGTCAAACCCTGAGTGTGATGGAAAAGACTTAACACAGGGAAGAGGACACGAAGAAAGTCCCCAAAGCTGGGCCCTTGCGGAGAACCCACTGGTGTGTTAGCGACTGTACCCACCTCCCCAGGCCTCCTGCCTTCAGCGACTTACAGCTGGAAGGGACGACAGAGCTCAGCTAGCTCAGAAGTCACTCGTTTTGAGAGGGGACATTTAAGTAACCCAGAGGTAGCAGCTGGACAATTGCACACACACACGCACACTCTCTCTCTCTCTCCGCCCAAGTCTAAGGGTAGATGAGATCAGACCTCTCAGCCCAGGCACTCACATACCTGGAGACACCTGTCCTGCCTCTGTGTCCATGCTCCCTTCTGGTCTGTCCCCTTCTCTCACCAGGCCAGCCAGGGATGGAAACTCCAGGCCCTCAAGCCCCCTCTCTTCCTTCACCTGCAAGGGAGCCCTCCTGGTACTGGCAGCTGATAAAACCACAGATATTGCGCATGCACCCCCTCGTGGCCAAGTGTGGAAGCACAAGCCCACAAAAGTTCATGTTGAGCCAGATTGATAACCCCTTGGGTTAGACCTGGTCTCCCCCAGAAGGGAATCTCAAATAGGATGTTTAACTCGTTCCAGGAAAGAGGATTGTGAAGTCTGATCTCAGGAAAAAGAGAGTGAAAGGGTAGAAAGTGAAGAAAAAGGGAAAAGGGAAGGAAAAATGGGATGGAGGGAGAAAAAGAGAAAGGAAGAAGCATAGAACCGCAAGAGAGAGGAAGAGAATAAGGAAAGCCTGAAGGAGGAATGTTTCTCTGTGCTCAGCCTTTTTCTGTTCCAAAAGTAAACACTCAAGAAAGTAGCAATGGGAAATGAGAACAGACACGCCCAGGGCCGATCCAGGGAGGAGAGGGGCCAGGGGCCCCCACAGCTGGCCCCGTCACTGCCTGACGTGGTAATCCTTTCAAAACCTCAGTCTTCCTCTGTCTCTGTTTCCGAGCTTGTCAAAGGGCAGCTCACCGCAGTTGTTCCCTTCCTCTGATATTGAGGGCTGATGAGAACAATAAAGATTTGCCGAGAAAGCCTTGGAAAGTGCTCTGAGGTCCCAGGTGTCACCACCACCGAAATGTGTTGTGTTGTTCCCCCACATGCAGGGGCAGCCCCCGCCCCATGCTGTGCAGCGCTGGACCATCGAAGCGCTGGCTGTGTTCCGACCGGGCGTCAGGTCGTCACGCCCCCGGCTGCTGTGGAAGAGGCCATGATTTGAATGGCGCTGCTGGAATGTAAGGCGTTAAGGCCACAGTCGTGCGGAGAGCTGCGCCGATCTCCTAGCCCCCTCGTTCTCGTTCATCTGCATGGAGACGCAGAAGCAGAACGCCATTCCGTCTAGTTCAGCAGCGTACTTGACAATGAAACCGCACAGGGCTGGGTTTGGCAAAATGGTCACAAACAAAACATTTCTGCAAGTGTCAAGTTCCCCTTCGTGTCCAAACAGCTGCCCAGGGGGCGAGGACATTTTCAGAGTCCGCTGCCAGAGTAAACACATCCAGGTCACATGGAAGAATGCCAGCTTGTGTTTCTCTGGAGTCAAACAATGCAGAGATGATCTTAGCAAAAGTGGCTGTGGGAGAGGAGCGGACGTAACATTGAACTTGTGTACGCGTGTACCTTGAGTTTCTTGAGGAAACATTTCTTCTCCAAACAAAAGTGGGCTTTTGCGGGTGACCACTCTGTGCCTCTGCTCTATATTCTTCGGGTTCTGTGTAACACGACACCAGCCTTCCCACTCTCTGACCCTCAGCACGGCCCCTCTAGATTTATATGGACGTGATACCTAATGCCTTGTAATTCCATGCTTGCTGTTACCAGGGGCGGGGCTAGGGCACCAGGCCTACCCAGGCGACCTGGCCTGACTGGATCCAGCCCCGAGAGCAGCTGGCACGCGGGGGAGCTCTGGCTTCCTCTGTCAGATTGCACTCGTCCTGTGCATCTGTTCTCCCAGGTCTCTGGAGTCACACACACCGGTGGCAGGTTGGCAAAGCGGAAGCCACAAAGGTGCACACACCGGAGCGGTCGGTGCACAGTTCTGCGTGATGTTACCCTGAGCCTGTGAGCACCAGGCCAGCAGCCAGGCACAGCTGTGGGGCTGCCTCTCAGCTGCGGGCAGGGCTGGGCAAAGTTGCCTCTCCTGGCTTCTCTTTCCCTCTCGTGAAATGAAGGCAGCACCACACACCGGTCCTGGAAGACCCCATGAGAGAAACAGGTGCAGTGCTTAGCGCAGAGGCTGGCACGCCGTGGGCGCAGAAGGGCACAGCATGAGCTGCAGGTGTGATTTTAAAAGAGACAGGTGATGTCCACTTTAATCAGAGAGTTTGTTTGGCCCTATATGTCCAGAATAGTGTTTCAACGTGTAACCGATAATTTTAAAATATTAATGAGCTAGTTGACATTCCTGTTCTTTTCATACTGAGTCTTTGAAATCCAGTATGTGTTTTGCACCTGAAGCACATGTCAATGGTTAAAGTCCAATGGGGTCCTGCTGAAACCATAAAACTACAAAGTTGTGCTCGATGGGAAAATATCTTATACCACTTCCATTTTTACATTTAAATCGATTAGTTAAACATTTGAAAACACATTAAAAACGGTTCCTCACCCACGCTGGCGCAGTGGCTGGGCCTAGTGGTGACCTGCCTCGTTGCCCCCGTCAGGTGAAACGCCACGAGTCCCCTAGGCCCGTGCCCACTGAGGGAGCTGCAGTCACAGTGGCTGAGGTTCTGGAGACGGGCATGCAGGTCAGATCCCAGCAGAGCTGTGTCCTTGGACAGAGTACTTGGCCTTTTCGTGTCTGGGATGTCTCATCCACAAACTGAAGGACAGTTGTCCCTACTCCATAGGCTTGTTGTGAGAATTAAGGGAGCTGTTACATAAAATGCGATCAGAGCCACGTGGGGCACTTAACAACACCCCGGTAAGCGCACCCAGATACAGAGAAGGCCAGCACCAGCAGGATGGACAGCTCCCTCCTGGTGCAGCTGCAGGGAAATCTCTCCCTTCCTCCGTTAGGGTAGTAACAACAGAGGCAAGCATTTGGAACAAAATCTAGGACAGGGCTCATGAGTGGTGGCTCTCTGTCCTCAGGAAGAGGAAAGTTGGCAAGAAAGCCACCCGTGCTTTTGCCCAAGAAATCCCTGGATCCCACATGGGGCTGCTTGGTGTAGGGGTTAAGTTCATCACCTACGGGGCCAGCTTCTCTAGCTGTGTGACCTTGAGCTAACTACTTAACAGCTCTGTGCCTCAGTTTCCTCATCTGTAAGATGGGATGATAGTAGCACCTACATCCCTGAGTTGTTATGAGGATGAAATTAGTTAATACTTGAAAGTGTTGAGAACGGGGTCCGACACATAGTGGGTGCTTTAAATACGTTTCATAACTAAAGAGAGTAATCTCAGTTCCATAAACAAATGTTGCCCAGTTGATTCTGAGACATTGTTCTCCCGTTGGGGGCTGAGAGCAAATCAAAACTGTGTTTGTCCATGAAAAAGAAAAAAAATGCTATGTCAGCAAAGCAAGAGGCCCATTCATTGACTCACATCACCTAGCTCCACTGTTTCCCATCCTCTAGCCTGGGAATGATCTCATTTTTTTTATCTTTTGGACAAAACAAAACCCCACCAATCCTTCCCGATCGCCAACAACAGAATTAAGTAGCAGACTGGAAATGAAATCCTTACTCCTTCTTTTACTAGTTTGTATGATTTGGTAAAGTCCTTGCACCTTTCTCTGAGCCTCCATTTTCTCATCTGTGAAATGGGCAAAGTAATTTCTGCATCAAATATCCCTTCAGGCACACAGCAATTATGTGGTAAATGAAAGTGGTTTCTTTCTACCCTTTGTCTTTGAAGGTCTCCGAACAATGAGGGAGTCTGGGATAGATAACTACTTCAGGAGACGGAATTTCACAGGTGACATCAGTTAATGAAGCATGAACGAATTGGAAACCAAGTGCGCAGCAGGGCTTGTGTTTTCTTTTTCTAAGTAATGCACAGTGACGCATTTTGCCTAGGCCAATCACAAGAAGACTCTGTTGTTCTATTTTGGGTGGAAGAAGGGCTTTCATTTAACTGTGAGAAGAGCGCTGGAACCCAGGTTTCCAGCTCCAAGATGCGTGATAGCCTCTGGCTGGTGACTTAACTTTCCTTATCTGTTTGGCGTTTAAAAGTCTTTCAATTCCTGAAGAGTCAAGACCACTGACTTAGCTTTTCTAAGCCTTGGTTTGCTCAACTGTAAATGCCCATCTTTCAGAAATACTGAGATGCATGAACTAATATTGTGTATCTGCACTGTAGGGCTTAGTAAATAGTGGTTGTTATAGTAAGTTCATGTCCCCCTTGAAATAAAATTAAGCTTCCATTCAATCAAACAAACTGTATAAAGTGGATGAAGAAAAATAAATCCACAGAAATTGCTACTTTTGTGGATGGCTTGCTTTCTAGATTTCCTGACATACAGGGGGGAATAGAACATTCTTCTCCGAAGAAGTGAAGTCTCTCCTGCTGAAGAAGCTCCGTAGGAGTGACACCAAGAAAATTTCCTCTCAGTCCAAGCAGGTGCCTCTCTGTCATCCACAGTGCGGTGTGCCTCTCCCCTCCTTCAGCCCCACAGGGACTCCTGTTGATCGCCCTCCTAACTCTCTCCAGTCCCCCACCCCCTGCCCTCCTCTGTTTTCCCCACTGTGTTCTCGCTGGACTCCGGCCCTCGGGCCTCCCTCTTGTCCATGACCTGCCCTGCACCCAGACTCACCTCTAATCACACACGTCTGCCCATTTCTTCCTTGCTGGAAACCTGTCCGTGGTCCCCATTGCCATTGCCAGGGAAGGTCAACGATCCTTCGTTCAGCCAACAGGGCCTGCGGCACTTGGCCCTGACCATTCTGCCAGCCTCTCCTCACTGCAGGCACAGTGACCTCTGGGTTTGGGGCAATGCGCCATGAGTTCGTCGCGTGGGTGCTCCGTAACCGACCCCAGCCCCCTTTGGCGCATGGCACCAAAGTTGAACATGACTCTCACCACTAACCCGTCTTCTGTCGCTTCCTTCCTCTTCTTTGTGCCCAGAGCCCAGCAGCTCCTTCATGGCTGGCCCCTCTCCTTGGGGTCCGAAGCGATGGTTTAAGTTCAAGTTCTGGTCCGTCCACCAGAACTTCAAGGTGGTGAAATGGGATGAAACCCACTAACCTTCACACACACACACACACACACACACACACGCATTCTCACACTCACACACACTCTCACTCATACAAGCACATTCACACACATACCTACTCACGAGCACACACATGCATGCACGTTCACACACATTCTCACACACATGCACACACACTCACATGCATGCACATTCACACACACATACCCGCTCACATACACACATACATACTCTCATACTCACACATACACACTCACTCACACATACACATTCATACACATACACACCCACTCACACAGACACACACACATGCATGTTCACACAGAGACACTCACACACCCACTCCCACATGCATGCACATGCATGTTCACACACATGTGCACAGACACTCACATACATACACACATACACACTCACTGCTCAGCAGACTGAAGCCCAGAAGCCATACCTGGACTGTCCACCGGTCACTGAGTGTGGCCACAGACCCGGCCGCTGCTCCGAGCACAGGGAAACGCCCCCTCCCAGTCCGCGACTCTGTGCTCGTCTCCCTCGGTGTTCATCTCCTTGCTGACCCCGTGATCAGTGAGCACATAACCGTGTCCGTCGCTGTTTGGGGCTTAGGATCAGGGTCGCTGCCCTCATGCAGCCTGCAGTCCAGAGGCAGAGACAGACGGGCCACATACCATCTGTACGATCTTGACTAAGAGACTTGACCTTCCTGTGTCCCAGATCCATTACCTGTAAAACAAAAATAGTAATGTCACCTTCTGGCATTGTTCATGAAACAAAGCAGCATGTTTCAATTGCTAAGTGCTGACTTTGCAAGACTGACGCAAGATATGATAAGATAACACCAGAAAAATGCTTAGAACAGTGCCGATAAAATGTCTTCAATAAGTGATGGCTCTGTGTTATTTTCATGAGAACAGAGGAATGCAGAGGTGCAGACTATGACCGGTTGAAGGGACAAGGGCTGGTGCAGGGATGGCAAAGGGGACGTACCTGGTGGCGTGATCGGGAAAGGCCCCTCCATAGAGGTAACCGTCCAGACGTGAAGGAGGCAGTTCGGAGATTCAGCAGAGGCGGGCACTGTGGGCCGAGGGGCGGGTCTGGGATGAAGCGGGACCAGCGCGGGACTCCCGGGCACACAGACCTGGCCCCGGCGCGTCCTCTGCCACTCCACGTGCCCTCAGGCAAGCTGTGTCACCTCCTACGCCAATGCCCGGTCTCCTCGTCTGCAAAACGAAAATGACAATGTCAATAAGAGAACGAAGCTACGAGTAATGAAGATACTGTCAATGTGGTGGATTTTAAACACCAGAAGTCACGGAAGGCAGCGCACAGAGGGACTCGCAAGGAGTAGGCATTTACGTAGTAAATGTTGGGTGGCCTCTGCTCTCCGATACTCAGCGTCCTCCAAAATCAATGCCTGCCTCCCAGGGGCCCTCATGGCACCAGAAAGTCAGGCTTCAAAGCCGCACTAACCGAACTCCCACCCCTGGCTCCTTCCCACTGCACCACTCGGTCGAGTCCGGAATCATCACAGTGAGTAGCTATCGTGGGTGGAACGCCTATTCTACACCAGGCCCTTCCGTGAATTTTCTCTCCAGTCCTCGCAATATTTCACAAAGAAGATTCTCTTCTCTCCCCTTGTTTTCAGGGGGTGGGGACCTGGAGATGTGGCAGCCCGTCCAGCTGTGTCCAGAGTGGGTGACCTGGGCGTCCTCCGCCTGTTCTGAAGGTCCTGCGTGGACTTCCTTGGGGTGGGGACAGAGGGTTCCTGTGTCCTCAGGATCCCCCCGTTTGTCTGCTACATCCTACTCTTGATTTGTGTTCACCTCTTTCAGGAATGTTCTAGATTATTCCGGGCCATAGTGATCTAAACTGATCTGGAAACACCAGGACCTCAGCCACACTGAGTCCTAGATCTCAGTAGCTTGTGACAGAGCTGCCTTTCCAGGGGCTGACAGTGTACCTCCTCCCTCCCCTCCTTTCTTCCTTCTTTCCTTCTCTCTGTCGCTCCTCCTCGTCCCTTCTTTGTTCCTTCAGCCCTTCTTCTCTACGGCACAGGTCTGCGGACTTGCCGCACCTCAGGTCCTGGCATCACCGGACGAGGGCGAGGGGCACTGAGGAGAGAAACACGGCCCCAGACGGGCGTGAGTGAGCTCGCTGACTTCACATCTGGGCGTTCTGTCCGAATACTCTCTGCGTCAAACAGCACTCTTTCCGAACCGAGGATCAGGACCCACTTCTGAGAAGAAAGCGGAGGAGGTTTGAAGAGGCCAGCATGTTGGAATTGCGAGGATTGGGTTGCAGGGAGCTGTTGAAATTAGATTTTCGTGCAGAGTCAAATGAAAGATAGTATCGTTCCAATTTCACAGATAAAGAACCTGAGGCCAGAGGTCACCCAGCTTTTGAGCCGCTGGAGGCGTCGCCCTGGATGGTGCGTCGGAGGGTGACCACCACGTGTGCTCTGGCCATGCCTCGCGAGGCCCCTTGTCAGCTGCCTGTGGTCTACATAACTGGTCACCTGCGCTCCGGCCTGCCCGTGGCCGGGACACTTCAGAGCCCATGCCGCTCTCTGCACCACTCCTTCATCTTGCCATAATGAAATCCCCTAAGCACTTGTCCCTGGCCCCGAGGACTGTGGGACAGCTTGTCTGTTTCACGTGGGTACCCCAGAATCTGGGATCCTATTCCCCAGCCCTCCCCCCTCCTGGGCTCCTCACCTTCTCACCAGAGGCTTCGTTCTGGTGGCGCGTCCTTCCTGCATGAGGTGCTTCTGCTGGGCTCGCAGAGCAGAGGCCTCCCCAGGGCACGGAGCCAGCTCCTCACACAACCATCTCCCCGCGGCGCCGTGTCCTCTGGGAGGCCAGAGGCCGGGGTGCCCGGCGAATGTTAGCTGGACAGATAAACAAGTGACTCATCGCTGCTGTCGCCGTGAGTTTGTGGGAGGTCTTCCCATGTGATCAGCTGAAAATACATTTTAATATGTGCTATGGAAGCCATCTGCATGCTGGGCACACCCAACAGGTGTCTGATGGGCTGATGTGTCCTGAGACGCGGTGCCTTCCCATACAAAAGAAGGGAAAAAAGGGAACTGGCTGGAGAACCAGTTTCAACATTTAGAAAAACGTGCCTGTAGTGACGACCTGGAGAAGAATCTAGAGGTGGAGCGGGAAGGCTGCAAACACGGGGCACTCTTTCCCTCTGCTCACGAGAGGCACCAGGTTTCCAGGTTTTAGCAGCCGAGAGTGTGAAAAAGAGTGTTAACTTACTTAATAGTTTGTTACATATCAAGTCTAAAATGCCAATTTGTTTAAAAAAAAAAAAAAGTCCACATCCATTCAAATAAAATAACATCTATGTGAGCCAAAAAATCTTCCGTGTGCTATTTTATTTTTATTCCTGTAACGGGCATTCAGGAAATGTAGTCCCGACCTCCAGGGTGACCAGAGTGTGTTTCTGTGGTGCGTCCGTCTCTCCACACGGCCTCCCGTTGGAGAGGGCCACGTGCCGGGCCCTGGGGAGCCCCGGGGAGGTGGCTGCGTCCTCACGGAGTGGCTCCTCCCGGGGAGGACGTGCATGAACCAAACACGCTCATTCATCAACAGAGAAATCTCAAGTGGCAAAATGTGCTGTGAAGGAAGAAGGGAGAGTGACCAGCCTAAACCCGGTGGTCAGGAGAGTGACAGGCTGGAGGGAGGGAGGCCGCTTTGCCCTGAGTCCTCATGTCACAGCCGGGAGACCGGGTCCTGGGGGTTTAGGATCCTGGCGGAGGGCCGGGACGGAGATGAGGAGAGCTCAGATCTTCTCTCCCCAAAGCACACGCTTCCCCCACGAGCTCAGCACGTGACAAGTCAGGGTCTCGCTCACTCAGTCGATTCATCTTTACAAATGTGGACTAAGCAAGGCTGGGTCTAAGGTCTTTCTACCTCTAATAGTCTATGACCATATGTAATGAAATCACTTCATAGACACCCTTTGAATATTTCTTTGTTTCGGATTCCGTTATGAATCATTGACAAAAACCAATTATAACAATTCCATCGGGGGAATTATTTTCATCCCCACTTGCCTTTTTAAAAAAATGTTTCCTCATTATGCCTGAACAATGCTCTCTTCTTACATAACAAAATTTAACTCTGAAACGGAACTACAAGTTGACATGTACAGACACAAACCAATTGATTGAAGAGCCGCGGGGGGCGGCATGTGGGGGGAGGAGGGATCGGCCAGATAACGCTCTGCTTGTTTCAATGGCGTGTGACCAGAATCTACATGCGGAAGACGTTTCCTGAAGTCCACAATAATCTATATTTCATTAGATGGCAGCATCAATAGAACAAAGTCTTGTCACAGAATATGTTCTCTGCAATCTGCAATTAATTAAGCAAAGGGACAAATTGTATTTAAAGATCTGTTGAAAGGATAGCAACACCATTATTTTTCTAATACAAAGTGCTTCTCCCACAATGCCTGTGGCCTCTCTTCCCCCCCGCCCCCCTCCGTAGTACTTGATTGCAAAGAAATTCTTAAAATAGGCAGAGCCCTCATCACCGGATTTGTCATCTCTGGAGTGTGTCTCAGGTCCCCGAATACCATCTTCTTTCACTAACTGTTCGCCATGCGGTTTCGTTCTTTCTAGCTCAGGCTTTGTTGTAAGTTGCACAGAAATTCCTGGGCAGAGGTAACTCACATCTCTCTACCTTCCTCCCTCCATCTCTGCTTCTTTTCTTTCTATCCCTTCATCCTGCTGTCCCTGTCTCCCTCCCACTCAAAATAGCAAAAGACCTCCACATTTCTGGTTGAAGTGGGGGTACATTGGCACCCTTGCCCACCCCCGCTCAGAGCCAGCAAGGCACCTACAGACTCAGGACTACTCCGGAGCCCCCACCCACCTCCACAACAGGACGGCCGTGGTGGGTGGGAGCCTCCTCGCCTCTGCCCTGGGCTGGTGAGCACTGCCTGATGCCCCCAGGTTGCTCTGATGATGAATGAGATCTTAACCTGCTGGCTGAGAACTAGGGCATTTGGATCTGGTTCGACAGTGTTGAGCCGGCTTATGAGGAATAATAGTTGAAGTGGGAATGTGGTGTCACTTCTCCTGGTGGGACGACAAGCGCTGGGCAGCCCTGAGTTCAGACCTGGGCTTTGATTCAGAGCTGCGGGGGCGGGGGACGCCGGGCAAACCGTCAAACGGTCGTGGCCTTGGCGTCTGCATCTTAAAATGGGGACAGCACTCCTTCATTGGATGGCTGGGAGGATGGGAGGTAAGATCATAGCCAGATGCCACCCGACACATGACAGGTGTCCCGATTCCCATTTGCAGTCAGTGAGGGCACTGTCACCTCCGTGATGGGGGCGCAGAGCTGTGAGCCTTGCCATGGTCTGCACCCCCGGCTCGCTGAAGAAGAAGCAGATTTCTACCAGCACAGGCTTGCAG
Organism: Micronycteris hirsuta; assembly: GCA_004026765.1. NCBI lineage: Eukaryota > Metazoa > Chordata > Mammalia > Chiroptera > Phyllostomidae > Micronycteris > Micronycteris hirsuta. The sequence continues at coordinate 37,247 of PVJI01007653.1, forward strand.
CTCTGTAGGGTCCAAGAAAAAAACTAAGACAGGGCTCCGGCCCTCAAGGAAGTCACCGTTACATTTGATAACAGCACTTAATCCGTCTCGTTACCTGGTAGCAAACTGGGCCGGCTGCAAACTGCCGTGGAAACGGAAAGAAAGGCTTCCCCAGTTTACTCCGACGCCCCACCTTCTCCGTCTGAAACATCAGAGAAGAAACCAGAAGAGCAGCCGCCTCATCCTCCTGACCCATCACCCCACCAGACAGGCCAAGGAACTCCCCACCGGGCTTCCCATGTTCTCACAGGTTCAACACCTGCCGTCAGAGCAGCACGCCTGTGTGTGGAATGTTGGCTGATGGATCAAACTTTCTGAAAATTCCTTGTGTTTGTAAATGCACACTTCAAAAAAACAGAAAACGAGTGAGTGAGCACATAGCGTACCTAATTCTCGCCTTTCCTCCTTAATTATTTTCTCCAACCGGCTCTGGAGGCTTTTACCCTTGTGCCGCAGGTGCGTTCTCACATCTGCCGCCAGGGGGAGCCCTTTCAAACAGGCGTCAGATGGTGTCCACCCCCTTCGGCTCCCACCTCACTGGGCATCCGGGCCACAGCCCCAGGAGCCCTCCAAGGTCCTCCCCGCTGGAGGCCCTCCGTTTCCGCCCTGGCCCCGACTCCTAGCATCTCACCCATGCTTACGGCAGTCCCACCAGTCTCTGCTTCCCACACTCTCTTGCCCTGGGGAAATGCACAAGAACATTTTATTCAGACATCCTAGCAATTTTCACCCCGACGGCACATTAAATAGGTACCCCACTTCTTTGTTTCGCCATTGTCTTTTTCTCCCTCTGGAACGAGGTTAGCAGTTTTTATCTTCTTTGTTCTCTGCTGCATCCCCAGTGCCTGTTCCATAGTAGCTGCTCAATAAGCAGTTGTTGTTGAAAAGACTAAAGCTCAGCGTGGGGTGCTCTCCGATGGCACCGAGCTGTTATGATGGCTGAGAATCAGTCCAGACTGCAGACCTCTTTCCCAGGGGGCTCCATAAAGCAGATGGGTACACAAAAACAGTGTGAGGCAAAAATGAAAGCCTTATTCTATCACCAGCTCCCCGAAGCTCCGATCCCCAAAAGAGCACTCTGGTAAGCTGGCTACCTCCATGGGCTCAGGGAGGGACCTAGGGGGCCTACTGCCTCACCCCCAAACCAGGTTTCCAGTCTTATCCCCCCTTGACCATCACCTGGAAGTCAAGGAAAGGGGGGCACTGACTCTGTCTGCTGTGGGTGTGAGGGAGGAGGGGCAAGAGATCCCACTTGGGAGGGAACAAAAAGAAGGCTTCGCCTGAGCTCTGGGGTACAGTGAACCGACCACCCGGAACCTGGCCTGTCCCGTCAGTGGGAGCTTCTCTTTGAAAGAGAGCGGGGGTATGGCGGAGACCTGGCCCCTCCTCAGCTCTCCGACAGCATCCTGTCGGTGCACCACTGTACTGCCTTTTGATCCTCCACGGAAACAGAAACACTTCCCTGTGTTGCTAACGACTCTAGAAGCATCATGTGACAGCTGTTGAATATTTCACCACAGGGGCCAGGGGCTTCCTGTGGGGCAGCAGACAGGCCCCACCTGGCTGAGGATAGTCACGCCCTTGCTTCAGCACCCGCCCGGTGCCAGCCTGCACTCAGAATGTGAAGGAGAATGACTCATTTCTCTGGGTCTGAGGAGGGCAGCCACCTGGGCTTAGCACAAACCACACCACGCTGGATTTCCATGGGCCAGGGGTGGATCGCCATGCAGTGGACGCTGTCGCACCTGGTTCTAGCCAGGGCCGGGGACCGTAGCTGACGTCCTGGTCACATGAGTAGGGAAGCCAGTGCTCATGGGTGGGGTCATTCTGGACCCTCGCAGTGGGGCAGAGAATAAGCCACTGTGTCAGGAAGGTGCCAATTGGTGGGACGATGCCAGAGAATGAGAAGAATCCCCAGAGGGCTTTGGGGCAGAAAGCCCGTGATGGGGTTGGTCCAGGGAGGGGAGGAGAGGAAAGGTAGAGGGGAGCATCGTCATGACACCAACTTCCTTGGTCCGTCACCCCTCACCAGGGGTCTCTGTTTCTGCAAACAGATCCTGGGGCGCTTTCGTCTCTGTGTTCCCAGGGCCTATTGCAGTGCCTGCCGGCAGCAAAGCACTAATGAGTGTTTGCTGAATAAACAAATTAATGGAGATGTTTTTGCATGTATAATACAATACGTTGCTTAAAAATTCAGTTCGTCGTGAGCTTTGCAAACGCACAACTGTTTGAATAGCTGGTATTTTAATTGCATTCAGCTTTTTCTGCATGGCATTTATGAAGTGGACTGTGGCAGGAATAGAATTACACTCATCAGGACAGAAGGCTAACTAGGATTATCTGAGGCGACTTTGACCCTCAAGGATATGATGTGATTACCACCTTCGGGACAGATTGAGAGGCAGTATGGGCCAATGAGAGGATCAAGTTCCTCGGACAAACCCCCAAGATTGAATCTTAGGTCTGTCCTTCACTACCTCTGTGAACTTGGGCAGGAATCAAATTCCTCACCTGTTATATGAGAAGAGCAATATCCATTTCCGAGGATGTGAGGCTCGTGGGTGGCGGCCTGCGTATGTACGTAGACGATTCAGTGGGCTTACTCTGATTTCTTCTTGAATGCAAATCCGTCGTCACTGTGCACCTGAGGTGCAGATGGGTAAGTTGCTTTCGGAATCAGCTCCCTACTGAGAATCTCAGTGCCGTGAATAACGGGAGACCTGCCTCTGCCTGGCTTTTCTCCAAACCCCACGGCCCAGCCTTCGTCCAGATCCAACATCGCGTCCGAGCCCAAGCACGGAGACAATATTTAATAGTGGCCCTTGTGCCGGTGAGTTCCGCCTAATCTGCTTTCAGATCTGCTGAAGTTTTCTTTCCGTTTTTATCTGCAGTTATTTTGACTGAAATCAGGCACCAGACAATTGGATTACCAGACCGCAGACTCTTGGATCCTGGTGGATGGGGAACAGCGAATGTGGTTATGGTCGGCTGGCTGCCGACCACTCTGTGTGGCCACAGGGAAAAGAGCTTCAGCCTCGAGAGGTGAACTGGGAGCTGATTCGACAAATGAGAACCTGGATTCACGCTCTTGCTACAAGTGCTCATACGTCTGTAAGACAGGACCTGAGAGTTTTTGGAAATCAGCTCCTCACCATGTTCACGATACATGCTCATATTAATCGAATTTCCCACCACTAATAATAATTTATGTTCATACACTCAGTGTCGATTCATTAAGACAACATTTGAGCACGCCTTATCCTTTAAATAATTCTTCAAGCAAAATAAACCAGATGAAAGGTGTGGACCAGAGAGAATGAAATTTAATTCTTCAGGACAAAGTTGCTTCCTCCGAAGATAGAAATTTTAAGATATCCAGGAAAACTTGTTAGGAAAGTTAAAAGCGACAGTAATATCCAAGAACATTCCAGTCATTCCTGATTCTCCCCTCTTTGCTCATCTATTGGGTAAGGAAAGTTTTTTGTCAGATCCCAATTAGGGCAGGAGGCATTATTATTCTCAATTATTTGCTTTCCCCCCGTAAGAGGATTATACATCCTCAACGTTGTCTGGGTCTTTGAATGTGAAAACACATGCAACAGGTTTGAATTTAATGGGGAGCATTGACTAAATCATTGTGAGAGCTCAGTGTGGTTTCGCGGTGTGTGGGAGTGTGGCGGGGGCGTTTGTTAATGCGGCAAATGCTGACTGATACACTGTGCGCTTGCACTCCAGCGATGCACAAGACAGACACCGCCTGCTGCCTCCTGGGAGTGACAGTCTGAGGAAGAATACAGCTATCGGACAAGTGGTTACAGCAGAAGACCTCGTCCCACTTAGATGGTCCCTGGCTACAGACGAGGCCACAGGCCTGGCGAGTTTCTTGGCTTATCTAAGAGCTGGGGTACGGGCCTCCTGGGAGTGAAATATGGGCTCTCAAAGAGGCCGTGTCCCGATGCCCCCGACCTGTGACTCTGCATGTTTTACAGGAAGGGGAAATGAAGGTTGCAGGTGGAAGTAGGACTGCTCATCAGCACGCCTTACCAGAAAGAAGGTGTCCTGGATTGTCTGGGGGGCCCCAGGCCGTCGGAAGGGGCCTGTAAGTGGGACACGGAGGCACAAGGACAGCAGGGATGCCCAGTACCTGCCTTTGTTTGACGGATGGGTGACTAATGTTTGAAGAACGGGAGAAACTTGCCCGAAGTGAAGAGCCAGAGGGGACCTGCCTGGGCCCTGGCTCCCTCCTGACAATAGTGACAGCACCCCCTGCTCAGTGCCAGGTGAACTAAGTGCATCCCCATCAGCAGCCCGCCCTTCAGAGTCGGTCCAGGTGCAACAGGACAGCGATCATCTGACGACAGCAGAGTGTGGGGGGTGTGGGGGAGAAGGGAGGTTTCAGAAGCCCCCCCCCCTCTGTCTGGGGTCTGTAGGGCTGCAGCGAGGAAGGAATCCTGCGGAGCCTGGAGATGGGGGCACATGACTTGGGGAGATGTTGCCTTTTGCTAAGGAATTCCAGCAGAGACTGGATGCCGTCCTGGGAGGGAGGGGCCTTGCAGCAAGCAGTCTGGTACCTGAGGGCTCCAAGGCCCCCACCCCCGCCTTGGAGCACAGTGGGGTAGGAAGGTCATGCTCCCCACCGTGGCTTTAAAGCCTAGGTCTGTCTCTTCCCCTGCACCTCTCCACCCTCCCTTTTGCAAACCAGCAGGAGCAGCTTTCAAGTTCATGCTTTGCCACTCCAGTCTCTGTACCTGTTCCCTCTGCATCCCAGGCTGCTGGGAGATAAATCTGTCTGTCTTCAAAGCGCCCAGACCATCAGTGGCTGTTGGGCGAGGGCGCACAGGAGGGTGGCGCTCGTTTGCGAGCAGCGCTCTCTGAGGGTTGGGCCTGCGCTCCCGCCCCAGCCAGAGCTCCTGTGGCTTCTGGTCGGCCTGCGGTGCTGTCCTCACCCCGCCGCCTGCAACACCCACCTTTCTCTATGCAGAACAAAGGCCCGGTGCGCCCCGAAACTGTGGGGCCGGGACAGAGCTCAGTGATCATCATACCTGGGCTCCAAAGGGCTGTCTCTGAGCCTCTGAAAAGCCAAAGCAGCCTGGAGACCGCCGCGGTGTTTCCGTGGGGAGCAGGCAGCATTTGGGGCCTGGAGAGCCTAATGGGAACCATGCAATTAGCATCCACTTTCACCCTTCCCAGGCCCGGCCAAACGGCCCTTTTCCCCAAATACCTGTTACACCTTCAAGATGTTTCACTTACTGCCAAAAAATAACAATTATGGCCTTATTAGCTTATTTTTCTATCAGAGAAATTCTTCTGTGGGATGGAAGCAGGAAGCTGGTGGGAAGGGGAAGCAGGACCCAACGTGGAAAGGTCACTGTCCCCAGGCTTGAAGTGTGCGTCTACTCTGCATTCGGGGCCTTTCCCCCAGGGTAACGCTCTGTCCAGCCTCCCCTGCTCTGTCCCCTGCAGGAGAGAAGAGCAGACAGTCATGGGAGGACCCCGCAGGGTCCTTACGGCTGCTTCTTCCTAAACAAAATCTCTGCAGCTCTTTCCAGGTTTGTCCATTGCAAGTGGGGGGCAGTCTCCATGGGTAGGAAGGCATGTGAATAAAGTTCCAGAGTGAAAAAGAAGAAAAAGATCCCCCACCATATTTTGAGTAAATAAATTAGAAAATACATTTAGAAATGCATAAATAAATAGATAGATAGCCTGGGCTTCCTAGTCATTTACATGAGGACTGTGGGGCGGGGCGGGGGCGGTGATCACCTGAACCCTCGATGTTTTAAATTTTATGTAGAAATGGCACTTTATTTCAGGTCGCTGTTCTTTGCCAGGCATTATTCCCGACAATTGCAGTGTTAAAAACTGCCTTTTCTACCCTCTGAAGATTACCCCGGGGGATGAGCGCTCCCACATTCATCCTGGACCTTGGTTTATGTGGTTCTTCAGTCCTAGCAGGACGGTGGAGGGGAGGCTGTTGAACGCCTCGGCAGTGGCATTGCTGGTTTACATGTGCACAGGAAATGCCCACCTTCCAAATGAGGAAAGTGAGGCTCTCAGAGTTTAAATACCTCACTCAGGCCGAAACCCCGAATGCATGCATGCATGCATGAATGGACGCATGCATGAGGATCTGAGCCTGTTCTGTCAAGCGTGCAAGCAGCGCGATTCCTCCCCCTACCCCCATTGCAGCTGCACCGCACTGTCTCCTGAGAAGGCCGAGGCTCCCGGCAGGCCCCCTGCAGCTCCAGGCTTGTTTCTCCCACTGCCTCTGGCAGCACCAACTCAGGCTTAACAGGCTGACAAGCAAACTCTTGATTCTTTCTTCCCAACCATCTCCGAGTCCAAAAATAGACACCCCACCCCGTGCTACAGTTAACTACTGCTGTGTAATAAACTCTCCCACAATTTAATGCCTTAAAAAGCTATCATTTTATTATAATCTTAAAATCCGTGTCTGGAGAATGTGAGCAGGACCCAGCTGAGGGATTCTTCTCTTCGGCTCTGAGAGAGGTCACGTGGCTCGGACGGAGGTCACTGGCGGTGATTGGTCAGCAGACGAGCTGTGCTGGATGACCCACTCATAGGTCTGGCGCTCGGTGGGGACAGCTGGAAACCTGGGTTCAACTGGACTACTGACTGGAGTGTCCACGCGTGGCCTTTCCGGTGTGGTGTTCTTAGGGCAGTCAAACTTCTTACGTGACTGTAGCTATGCATTTCCTAGATAGACTCCCCAAAAGGTTGAGTCTAATTCCCTTCGCTTAGATAATGGCTGGCCTTAGTGCCTTGCTTCTAATGAACGGAGGTGGTAAGTGGACATCCAGGGCAAGGTTAGAAAAGGTGACGCAGATTCCACGTGGCTCACTCTCTGGGAAGGACCTTGGAGTGCTGGACGGGCACATACCTGCCTGGAGCTGCCGCAGGAGAGCGAACAGGTGGACAGACTACAAGGGTTGGAGACGCCCGAGGGCTCCAGCAGCTCCGGTCCTGAGCCGTCCACGTCTTCCCCTGATGAGGGAACCTTCGGGTCACTCCAGCCCCCAAGCCTTGAGACACCTGCCTGGCTGAGTGGAGATGAGTGTTATGAGCATTCCTCACTGTGCCCTACATGAGTTTCTGAACTCCGGAATCCACGAGCATCACAAATGGTTGTTTTGCAGCCATAATAACCAGAACAGTGATAACCCAGGGACCTAAGAGCTTGTGCTCCGTTTAAGAAGAGACTTCCTGGGCTTCTACAACCTGGCCTTGGACATCACGGCCACTTCTGCTGTACCCTATTGGTCAGTGCAGTCAGGAGCCTCAAGGGGAAAGGATACAGAAGCTGCATCTTGATGGCAGGGAGGTAACAATTGACATCTTTACCGTCTCTACAACCAGTGTTCGTGGCCCCGATGAACGACAGTGGCTCTTACCCAACCGTTCAAGCTGAAAGCCTAGAGGTCGCCCTTCGCCCCTCCCTCTCCTTTCCCTCCACATCCAACCCACCAGCAATCGGCACACCTCGGCGAGTCTCCCGCCAAACTATTTGCACATCCAGCCCTGTCTCCCTCCCTTGTTGCCCCGGTCAGAGTCATGGCCATCTCTTGCATGGAGTATGACCCTAGCTTCCTTGTTCCCCTATAATATTACCCACACCACCAGAGGGGCCTTTTAAAAAATACATGAATCGGGCCCTATCACTGCCCTGCCAAAAGCCCATCAGGGACGTCCCACGGCAGTCTGCAGGACTTACTTGGTCTGATCCTTGTCTACATCGCCAGTCCTGCGTCATGTCCCCCCCACCCCCTCCACTTCCGGCTGCTCACGCCAAGCACTTCCCCACCGCAGGGCCGTTGGGCTGGCCGTTCTCTCTGCCGGGAATTCTTTTCTTCCAGGTTCTTTGTGTGTCTGCCTCCTACTCGCCCTTTAGGTCAGGGCCTAAACGTCACCTTCTCAGTACGACCTGCCCGGCCACCACACCAGCTCAGCAAGCCAACCCGGCTTCCCACACTTTTCGCTCCGCGTCTCGTTCCTGCTGCTGTTCATGTGGTGGAATTGGAATGAGCGCACCGCAGCTCAGAAGCACAGAAATGACGGCTTAATTTTTTCTCTGCAGATGATCGCTGCTTGCCCTAGAGCCCTCCTTGTTCCAGCGACTGGAGACAGTCATGGGGAGGGGTGGGGGAGAGGACTCAGTTTCTTCTGAACTAAAACCAACCTAAAACAGCCTATTTCTGTTCAATTCAGTCTCTTGGAGAACTACTCCATCCTTCCTAAGTCTAAACTCTCTCTCCCTTAGAACTCTTCCTGCCATCCTGTACTGCCCTCCCCTCCGCCTTCGCTCCCCCAGACTCTGCGTAGGTACACCGGGACACTGGTCTTCCCCTGCAGGGGGAGAAGGTGGCCTCTGTGGACTTGCGGACCTGAGCCGGCCAGTTTGGCCCAATACTGGGTCACCAGTGTGTGCCACTGTCCTCTGCACAGTTGCCATTTTCCTTTCAAAGAGTAGGAATAAATGAGATTCGCATCTCCAAGGTGAAAGGGCACTTAAAACCAACCTTTCTTCCTTCTATTCTCCCTCTCTTCCTGACAGGATCAGGGAGAACCAGCTGAGAGCTTCACCGGCAGGGCAGGTGTCCCAGCCGCCGCTGGCAGAGGTCACCTGACACTTTCAAAGGCAGAGGACAAGGAAGGCTGCACAGAAATCAGAGCCACGGCTGTGCGGACGATGGGCCTCAGGAGCCGGGAGCAGGAGAGAGGCTGGGGGTTTGGGACGTGGGCAGTGCCTGTAAGGACAAAGCAGACTCCACGGTGCCCAGGGCGAGTTGGGGACAGGAGAGGGGGTCTCCTAGTGTCTCAAGGACGAACAGGGCACAGATGTGGGCTGTGTTCTGTGGGAGCGGGGTGGGACGGCCCCACGGAGACCAGAGCGCACTGCAGAGCCGAGTTGGAGGGCGAGCGAAGAGGCTGCAGCAGACGGCAACCTCCAGGGAGGAGACAGACAGAGCTCCGGCAGCCGGACGGAAGCGGAGGGGCAGGCAGAGGGGCTCAGAGAGCGAGACGGGGCCCGGGGGTGTCCTTTCTGCTCACGGGGCCCAGTCAGTCTTTGAGCAGAAACTGTGGACCACCTTAGAGGGCGGGGGGCTCATCTTCCCCCACGCTTTTCCGTGGTCTCCAGCTGAGTCATCGACGCCAACCCCCAGCACTGCAAAACCGCGGGGAACGGGTTGGAGCAGTGCCGTCTTTTGTTTCTCCAAAGTGGAAAACGAGCAAGGCGGGCCCTTGGGATCGGAGTTATTGAAGAACTTCCTTCTCGACCCTTCAAAGAGAAGAATCCCACCGTTAGAGTTGAGAGAAGCAAGAGAGAAAACTGACTGTTGGTGTGCCGGAGGCATGAGGGGGCAGCTCAGGCCCCACGGCGGGAGGGAAGCCGCACATTAAAGAGACGGCGAAGTCGCAGGCGATCGGAGCTCAAAGGGACCTGCAAGGTGACCTGTGCCTGAAGATTTCCGATCGAATCCCGCAGAGCAAGGAACACCGTGGGGGTGCCTGGCGAGGTGGCTGTGGAGCGTCCCTCGGCCCTTGATTCTATTTCAACCTAACCATTTCTGCTTTTGCATCCTTCAGGTTGGATTTCTGCAGCAAGACTTTGCTTTAAAAAGTAGGTTCTGCTGCTGCCACCTGAAACTTGCAAAGCCCTGCTCCATTCTGATGGGCTGTGTGCAGAGGGGGAAGGAGGCCCCGAGAGAGCAGACACCCCCATAGCACACAGCTGGCGTGAGGCAGGAAAGGGACTTGAGCCTGGTACCCGCCCTTTGCATCCAGAAAGGCACAAACGGTGTGAGTCCACTCCAGTAAGAGTCTGCCGGCCCCTGGGGCCACGGAGGCATGTTCTGAGTCAGAGCAGGTGGCCAGAGCCAGTGAGGGGGGGGGGACCTGCCACCCCATCTTTACCGAATGCCATGTCCCTTTAGCAGCCCTGGGACAGGGCCAGGTGCCTCAGCTGTTGATGATCTCAGCGAGGGAAGGATGGTCAGGGAGAGAAAAACATTGCTTCATACATTCGCACCATGATGCTCCCCAGCCTCTTACTCCAGGCCCGTCTTGGTTTGTCCAAGAGCTCTGTTACCGACCTTCTAGGAACATGGCAGTCCCCTACTCTGTTTGCAAATGGCCACCTACACTCTATACCACATTGTAGGCTGGTGACGTTCAGAGAGGTGCTGCGGGAACAGCATGCCACCAGGGTGCCAGGTGAGCCTCTCTCTGCTCCCCTGTGCGATGGCCCAGCAGTTTAGGGGTGGGTGCAGGTTTGGCGAGGGAGCAGCCCCCATGGACGAAGCACAGCCAGCTGTCTGGTGCTACCTCTATCTCACGGGAGACTCCTGGCCGCCCTGGGAAGTGAGTGTCTGTTGGAAAGGGCCGGGCTCTGCGGCAAACACCCCGCAAGGACGGCGGCCTCACATGATGGAAGTTTACGGGTCCCGCAAATCCTGGCGAGGTCACGAGATGGATGCATCATGGGGTCTTCTTCCTCTCGGCTGCAGGGAGGCCTCTCCTACTATAGCCGACTTCAAACTTGTCTTGTTGCCTCTAGGGCCCAGTCTTCCCTCCTCAGCGTGGCTGAGGGCACACAAGACATCCGTAGTTTTCCTGTTCGTGAAACTCTCCCCCTACGTCTCGGAAAATAGTACAATGGTCCCTGATGCTGAGGGGTGGCCGCTCCTTCCTTAGCAGAGGTAGACGACAGAGCACCCTACATCAGAAAGAAGTGACAGAATATCGCTCCAGGATCCCTGTCTCTCTGCTACCTCAGCAAGGGGATTAGAAGTCCCCCCTCACCACCCGTCGCTGTTTCACGAAAAACAACGGTACTGACTTCATTCATGACCCATCCAGGGGCTGAGAAACAAACACCTGAAACACAGATACGGAGTTTAGCCGGCTTGGTGCAGCCTGTGTTATTAGCCCTAAACCGTCAGGTTTAATGAAGCAATATATCTCTGCCCATAAAAAGCAGAGTGATTAGTAAAATAGACAAAACAGTCCTCCTCGCAGAGGGCCTGGCGGAAGGAAAACAGTAATTACGATGCCAAAAATACTGTGAAGTGTTAAAACTGACACCGGGAAAATGAAACACTCTGCTTAATTTTTGATAATGGTACCTGTTGAGACATGACATGCCTGGCATTTCGAGTGACACGAAACCTTGTTTTTCAGCTCAAACACGTTTCCTGCTTTCACACTCGGCTTTGCAAGCGGCTCCCCTGTGTTTGGCGCGGCTCCCGCTGACGGCGCAGCACCCCGGGTCCGAGTCCTGCCGCCTTTCTCCCCGCACATCCCCCAACCCGAGAGCGTCGTCCTGTTGCCTTTCCATTAGGTGCGCGTCCAGTGCTGTGGTCTGGAACGCCAGTCCTTAAAGATGTCAGCCCTCTTCCCGAGAGAATCAATGCGTTTGTGGACAGACGGCACAACCCCGGGCCCCCAGAGGGCAGCGCCACTCTCCCGCAGTGCCCAGGTGACATCCGACACCGTATAAACACAATGGAAGTGGGGACCCTTTGTTGTACATTTTATCTGATATTTTTGGACAAGCAAAACTTTGCGGGGAAACAGGTTACAATTTCTATTCTAATAGACTCGCTGTCATCGGCGCGGGCTTCTGCCAACAAAGGAGCCCCACAAATTTCAACCGTCCGTCAACAGTCTGAAAGGGCACTCTCCTCGGAGCGCTGAGATCAGCACCATCGAACAAAGCGGCCTGTCCTTTCAAGAAGAATCCCTCTTTAGAAATGCTATCATTTCCCTGTTACAAAGGAGCCTCTTCCCGGGCACGTAAAGTGCTGGTTGGCTTACTATCACCTCTGCTTCCCTTCCACCAGGGTTGTGTCTGATTACGACGGGATACAGAGGAAGGGGTGGCTGTTCTGGGCGCAGAAGAAACAAGGTTCCGTCTCGGGCCACGTGCAGAAGGGGATCTGCGTGCCATGCCACGCGGGTGGCTCTGCGGCGTGAGCCTAAGGAGACCTGTCTAGACAGGTGTCGGGCTTTGAGGTGCGTGGTGGGAGCTGACCCACAGGGGCGAGTGCAGGACTGTGAGGCCGCGGAACAGGACAGCAGACACGGTGTCCCCACGGCCTCCTGGCCGCACTGGGTCATCGGGTCACCATACAAATCCCATGAGAATCGATGTGACTTCTGGGGGCGCTCCATAAACTGTAATGTGCAGTACACACTTTCTGGGCCCAGTGCTCAGGACATAGTAAGTGCTCAAGAAGTGTCGGGGTGACTGTCACTCACAGTGACAGAACTTGGGAGGAGGAGATAAAGCCTTGGGAGTTCTTCCCTCCCTGAGACCCGTGGGAGGGAATGAAGTTTGGGGCGATGGAAATGCATCTGTTCCTAGTTCTGAGACATAGCCTAGACCCCTTTATCTTTCTGTCATCGAGCTCCCCAAGTATGGAAATGGAGTCACTTCTTCCCCCTCTAGTCCCAGGCCTGGGTGAGGTCACAAATGAATGGCACTTGGTTGTAGCAGAGGCCCTGGAAGTGCCATGCTGTGCTTAGGGGTTGGAGAGGCCCGTCTCAATGGCTAACTATGCTTTCCTGGGCTCCAGCTGGAAAGCACAGCCAGCCCGGTGCTGCACCTGTGCCCAAACCCGCAGCCCCTGCCAGGAGCAGCCAATGCCGCCCACGGCCCTGCGGCCACTCCACCTCCCCACCCAGCGGTCTGCAGGGATCCTTCTGAAAATACGGAGCAAGTCCTGTTGTGTCCCCGCTCGGACCCTCCACTAGCTCCCACTGTTCTCAGAATGAATCCGGGGTCCCCACCCTGAACTGGTCCCAGCTGCTGTCTCACCCTGTCTTCTCCTGCCCTGCGCCCCGCTCATCCCGACCTGCCAGCGTTGCAGTCCCTGCCGTCCCTGACACACCACGGACGTGGCTGCTCCCCCTGCCTGGACTTCCTCCACCTGGATCTGCCTGCTTCCGCCCTTCACCTGAGGCTCAGCGCACAGGGCCTCCCTCAGAGCAGCCCCCTGGCCCCCTGGGGTCCCCTCCCACTTTTGACTATTGCCACCTTACCTTTGTCCCTGACATCCTCCGGGTTATTTTTACCCTGTTCCTTGTCTGCTCCCCCCTCCCACCAAATCAAACCTCTCTGAGTCAGGTGCTCTGTGGGCACCCTCCACCTGTCTCCCCGGGGACAGGTCCGGGCCTGCGGGTGCTCAGCGTGCATTGGCCTAATGCCTACGGCTGAGCCCTGTGTCCCAGACACTGGTTAAGGTGTCTGGGATTCAGAGATGAGTGGCTGTCTTGTTCTCAAAACAGACAAAAATTGTAAAAGAAATAAGCTTACAATACTGTGGGAGAACGAACAACAAAGAAAAAGGCATCTAAATAAAACGGGGCGGCGGTGGCGGCCGAAAAGACCTGAATCTCAAAGACCACGCACATTATAATGCGCCCCCCAAACTGCGGCAGCAGGGAAAGTGGATTATACCGAACGTGCTCTGTAAACAAAGGCCTGCCGTGACCTGACCGTCACTGCTGCTGGTCGGCCTCGCTTAAGGCTGCGCGTCCGCCCTTGCTCCGCTGAGCTCAGAGTCTGTTCCAGAACGGTCTGTTTCTTTTCTGCCCTGAGGCAAAGGAGGCCCCGAACCTTCAGGCTCTGCCCTCAAGACTGTAAATGCACCAGGAGGCCGTGGGTGGTGGGTTTACGGAGCAGACAGGCCGGCGGTGAGCACAGCCCTGGGAAGCGCTGCTACGAGAAGCCCGACTCCCACGGTCAGCCCCGCGGCCCCACCCCCAGTGTCATGGGGGGGATGCTGGCGAGAGGCTCTCACTGAAAAACGCAGGAGAACTGCGGTTAAAAATATTGTGACGTGTGACACGAAGCACTGAGCGATGTTCCCCAGTTCCTCAAGGACCGCGGTGAGGGTGCCCACAGCTGTCGAAGCGCAAGGCGGGACAGTGAGTGCAGGGGATGCCCTGGAGCTGGTGAGGGGGCGGGCGAGTGGTAGTTACAGCCCCTCGCAGAGCCCTTCACCAAATCCTTCGCAGAACCCTTCCCTGAACCCTTCCCAGAACCCTTCCCAGAACCCTTCCCAGAACCCTTCGGCACACAGAGGGCGGGAAACTGGGTCAGCGACACCGCCTCATCCCGCCAGCTCACCTAGAGGAGCAAGGTCGGCTGAAAAACAACCGGGCCACGTCTTTATTCCAGTGAACGCAGGCGGTTCTGCGGGGAGAGACCTGTCATTTCAGCTTCAGCACAAGACGGACTTTAAAAGTAGGGCACTTACCGGGCTCAGGGTCGGCAGACCTGGGCCCTGGGCCTGCTTTTGCCTGAGTTGCTGTGCGGCTTAAGACAGGCATTCAGTGTATTAGTCAGGATAATTAACTCTAGGTGCTATAACAAACACAGTGGGACCTCGGCGCTCGTTAATTCTCTCTGGAACTCGCGATGAGTGCCGTGATGGATGAGTGGCAAGCAAGTAACAAGTGATTCTCTTGCACTGTGACTCCTACAAGTTCTAGCAAGTGTGAGGAATCCCATGCACCCATGCCGGGTGCTGAAACATCTTTTTCTCATCAAAACGTGATGAGCACAGGGTTCTGAAGCCGATGAGCACTGAGGTAGGACTGTAACTCCATAGTGCCGGCAGCGTAACACAGCAAACCTTTGCTTCTCTCTGGTACAGCCACGCAGTGTGGGTCGAAGATGGCTTTGCTCTACACGGTCCTTCAGGGATGCAGGCTAATGGACACATTGTCTTTAGCGCATGATTCTCTGGGTCAGCCCAGGTATTGTCCTCCAACCTGCAGGTGGGAAGGAGAGAAGGAGCCCGGAGGACCACACAGGACGTGGTGGGGAGGGACAGAACTCCTCAAGAAGCTCTCCCGTTTACAAAAGGAGACAAGAGAAGGCACACCGCAGTTGCTGGTCTGTAGGAATGCAGGATCCCACAGGGCAGGTACCGGGCAGGGGGGCTTCCTTGCCCTAGCAGAGGGGACATCTCCAGACTTTCGTTCTGTTCTTTGGGCAGAACCCCCATGTCCATGTCCCCCCATGGTCCTGGCTTTACCCTCGGGGACTTTTCTCTTGCTCATTCGCTTTCATGACCACATCTGAAGTGGCTGCCAGAAAGAAGCTTGCCTTGGAAACTACACTTTTTGGAGCCTGCTGCTTGCTTATGGAAGGTCAGAGGACCAGGGGCTGTTTGAGTCTCAAATCATCAAAGATTGTTTTGTTCTGAAATTGTGGTATCTTTGGTAATACAATCCTTGTAAAAACCTTAGTCGGCTTTTGATCTTTTTGCTTCCAGTCAGTTGCATGACCCAGTAACCATTCCCAGTGATCCTTCCTGTATGTACTTTTCCTATCTACTGTATTTCTTTGCTTCCTTGCCCCACGCCTTTCTCTCTCAATCCCATGGTGCATGGCACTGGCAGGGTCAAGTAGGGAGGCCACTGTCTCAATCTGACCTCTGTGGTGGGGTTTGTTCATTTATTTAGGCAAGGACTTCTAAGTTTTAGTTTCTACCATCTGGAGTCTTGAATCAGTCAGTTTTTCTCATCCTTCATGGGTTGACATTTTTGGACTCTCCCTATTCCCTTTCATTTTTGCTTATAAACCAGCTGATGGTCCTGAGAGCATCTCGTGTTCGTGATGCCTCGTCAAACAGCCAGTATTTGCCAGGTACTCCCAATATTCGATTTTGCACTGGAGACGAGGCCATTACCACCTTCAAACCAAACCCACGTCAGACGCCCAGTCTCGGATCCATTGCTCTACTGAGTCCTGATGTGCTTCTGAATACACCGAGTAGGAGGACGGAACTCCCTCCAGGTCTTCCGAGCGGGGAAGGGATCTGATACTGGCAATTAGAGTCTTGCTCAGTCATTGAAGTACCAGGGAGCACAGGTCGGGGGGTCCAGTGCACCCTCGTCCAAGCCACTAAGAGACAGACACTAAGCTACAATTCTCTTTGTCTATTCAACATTGCAAGGCACCTTATGTCGGGAGAAGTTGCCCAGCTGGGGAACCCAATACAGTCCGATGGCCACCAGAGGCTGCGGGGAGGAGGGAATGGGGAGTTACTGTCAAAGGGGTGTAGGGTCTCAGTTTTGGAAAAGGAAAGAATATTGGAGACAACTATTGACAATTGTTGCATGAGAATATGATTTTGTACCTAAAAATGGTTAAAGAGGTAAACTTTATGATATGTACTTTTTACCACAGTTTTAAAAACATGGACATGAGACCTGTAGAGACACCTCACTGAAGAAGATGTGCAGAAGGTAAATAAACATGGGGAAATGATCAATGGTACTTGTCATTAGGGGATTTCAAGTTCCACCAACAATCAGATACCACTACTTACCTATTAGAAAGGTTAAAATCCAATAAAACCCTGACAATACCCATTTCTGGCAACAAGCGCACCTACCACTCATCTGTTGTTTGCTAATGCCGTTCATCCTCCAGCAGAAGACACCGGGATTCCTTGGAGAAAGAGACACTTCTGAGACAGGAACACACAATATACAGGGTGAGCCTTGTGATGCCGGAAACTAGTAAGGAAGTTAAAAGCCACAAGGATGAAGGAGAAGCTACTGAAGGGACGCAGGAGCTACGTGAAGGAACTCCCAATGGCCAAAGTGGGAACAACTCAAGCCAAGCAAGGGAAGGGCCACCGGGTTATAGCCCACTGCTAAGGCAAACATCCGTGGGTCCACACCACAGAGCCGGGGAGGACCGACGATCCTTCAGTACAGAAAAACTCCAAACGATTCATGGAAATAGGGGTTTGTCCCCTTCCCACCCCTTAAGGGTGAGCTGTCCATAGTGACTTTCACTGTATTTTTTCCCGTTACCAATTAGTCCCCTTATGCCCCCCTCCCCCACTGCAGTCACCACACTGTTGTCTGTGTCCATGAATCCTTTTTCTTTTAGCTCAATCCCTTTACCCCCAACCTTCCCGCCCCTTAGCTGTCAGCCTGCTCTCCCTCTGTGAGTCTGTCTCTGTTTTTCTTATAAGTTCAGTTTGCTCATTAGGTACCACATACGAGTGAGATCATATGGGATTTTTCTTTCTCTGACTGGCTTATTTCACGTAGCACAATGTCCTCCAGGTCCATCCACACTGTCACAAAGAGTAAAATTTTCTTCTTTTTTATGGCTGAGTAGTATTCCATCATGGAAATGTCCCATAGCTGTTTTATCCACTCACCTACTGATGGCCACTTGGGCTGCTTCCGTGTCTTGGTATTTGTAAATAATGCTGCACTGGACATAGGGGTGCTTATGTTCTTTCAAATTAGCGTTTTGGGTTCCTTTGGGTATGTTCCCAGAAGTGGGATCACTGCGTCAAAAGGCAGATCCATTTTTACTTTTCTGAAGTGCACCCATACTGCTCCCCACAGGGGCTGCGCCCGTCTGCATTCCCACCGACAGGGCACAAGGGTCCCCCTTTCTCCGTATTCTCCCCAACACTTGTTGTTTGTTGGTTTACTGATGATGGTCTTTCTGACAGGTGTGAGGTGGTAGCTCACGGTTTTAATTTCCATTTTTCTGATGATTGGTGACATTGGGCATCTTTCTGTATGTCTATTGACCATCTGCATGTCCTCTTTGGACAAGTGTCTAGTCGTGTCCCTGGTCCAATTTTTAATTGGACTGTATGGGTTTTTTTGGTGTTAAGTTTTGTGAGTTCTTTACAAATTTTGGAAATTAGCCCCTTATCAGATGTTATCATGGGTGAATATGTTCACTCATTCTATGGGCTGTCACCTTATTTTGTTGATGTTTTCCTTTGCTGTGCAAAAACGTTTTAGTTTGATGAAGTCCCATTTGCTTATTTTCTTTCTTTTGTTTCCCTTGCCTGGGAAGATATATCTGATAAAATATTGCTATAAGCAATGTCCAAGATTTTTCTTCCTATGTTTCCTTCCAGGATGTTTATGGTTTCAGGTCTAACATTTAGGTCTTCAATCGATTTTGAATTTATTCTTGTGTGGGGTGTACAAAGTGACTTCCTTCTTCACAGTACAATGTGGGAAGGGGACAGAAGAGATGAACTCAGTGAGGAAACTGACAAACACTGTCTCAGACAGGTGACCCAGTCTGACCTCCACAGTGACGGGCCACGGGGAGAGTGTGCGCTCTTGCTGCAATGTGATGAAAGCGGTCCCTCTCCCCTGTGGTCTCCCTCCCCCAAATCCAGAACCCTGGTCTAATCCTGAGAAAAATATCCAATTCCAGTTCAAGGACATTCTACAGAATCCCTGACCCGTACTCACCAGAACGGACACAGCCCGGAGCAGGCTGGAGAGACGTGGTGACTCAGGGTGGCGCGGTGTCCGGGCGGGACGCTGGGAGAGAAAAGGGCCACTAGGTGAAGACGAAGGCGATGTGACTGACTAACGCGTGGACTTCAGCTCGTGACAGTGTGGCCACGCTGCTCTGACTGCGATGGCGTGCTGCGCGGATGCGATGTGTCAGCGCTGGGGACACCCCGCGGCGGGTCTGGGAGAACTCTCTGTATCTCTTCACAGTGTTTTCTCAGAACTCTGAATCTATTCTAAAGTTAAAAGTTTATTTAAAAAGTGAAAAATAGCTTATGATTGACCAGCTAAACCCCAAAAGTAAAGCGATAAAATGACTGGAACAAAGGATTTTGAATACTTTCATCAACATCCAGAATATGGAAAGAATGTTGTTTTAATCATTAAGACAGACAAGAAGTGCGCGAGACAAAGAGGCAGTGTCACGGGGAAAACGCATGCGGCCAACAAACAGATGGAAAAGTACTCGACTTCTTCAACTGCTAAAGAAATCTAAGTAAAAATAAGGGAACACTTTGCACTGCCCAGCGTGGCAGAGAGGAAAGGCTGATCACCCTGGACGGGGGAGGGAGGAACCTTTGCACATGGCTGCTGGGAGAAGAATTGGGAAAGACTTTGAAAAGGATATTGGACAATAACTATCAGAATGTAAAACACACCCCTGGCCCAAGAGTTCCACTTCTCTGAAAACATCCCGAATAAGGATTCGTTCTTGGGCACACGCATGTTAATTATAGGATAGTAACCGGAACTTCGTTTTTAACATTGAAAGTGGACACACCCTGAACACCCATGAACAGGGAGGAGTGAAAACATTTCTCGGAAAGCCCAAGAAATGCTCTCCACGCATTCAAAACGAGGCAGGCGCCGTGCGGAACATTCTAAGCGAAAACAGCAATGTCCACAACTATGATTATGTTGTCTCCTGTGTGTGTATGCAGACCTGTGCGTGTTTGGGGCTTAGCAAAAGGGCTTGACGAACAGGCAGCAGCAGGTCAGAGCTGTCTCTTCAGGGGAGGGGAAGGACAAGAGGAACTTTCTTGCCTTTTGCTATGTATTTTGGTATTACTGGAAATTTTTCCAATGAAAATGCACTCATATTTCTTGTAATATTAAGGAAAAGTGAGCCCTGGCTGGTGGCTCGGTTTGGTTGGAGTGTCATCCTGTGCACCAAAAGGCTGCAGGTTCCATCCCCTGTCAGGGCACACACCTAGGTTGCAGGTTTGGTCCCTGGTCGGGGCGCATATGGGAGGCAACCGATCAATGTTTCTCTCTCACTTCGATCTCTCTCTCTTTCTCTCTCTTCCCCTTCCTCTCTCTAAAAAGAAAAAAAAAAAGGCAAAGAAGAAGAAAGGCTGGAAGGAAGGCCAGGTTATCATGTGTTTATATTTACAGTGGAAAGATCTTCAGCTGGAGGGTGGAGAGTCTGGATCCCGACTCCAGCTTGGTCACTGAGCAGGTCACGGAACTGGTCCTCATCGTACAGGTCAAAATAGGGAAACAAGGCCGGCCTCTGCGGACTTGCAGCGTCTGGTGAGGTTCAAATGCACTAAAGAATTGAAGCACATGCCCTTTGAAAGTAAAGTACCCTAGGAATGTGAGTTAGGACCCGATTGTCAAAGCTAGCAGTCAGGATGACCATGTTGAGATCATCACCATTTGGGTCCTTCCTTAGGACTCCGCGGTCACCTGCTGTGGGAGGCCCTGGGGTTGGGGGAAGCCCTCTGCCGCTGCTCGCGGTCCCACTGGGGCCATCTGAGGCTTGTCTGCCGCTGAGACCCACTTGGCGCCCTTGCTTCTCCTTCTGCAAAGTCAAATGTTAATGTGCCGGGCTCCTTTGTGCTCCCTGGTGATGGAAAGAAGTCCTTGTCTTTCAGCAGTGGCCTTGTTTGCTGTCATCAGAAGGGGACATGTGGGGACATTTCACATTACTCCAAGTGACAGGCTAGAAACACGTGCCTCCCCTCACCGACCCGGAGTTCACTTTGTGGTGAGAACAGCCCTAAGCGCGAGCGTTAGGCCTTGCCGCCCATGCGCGCCCCCCCCACCCCGTCACGTGGCCCTGGGCACACCGAGTACGCCAGACAAGCAAGTGAGCCCAAAAAGCATGATGACAAAGGCCACTGACCGTGTCCCACGCTCTGTTCTGCATTAACTCCTTTCATTCTTACCCCACCTCGTTGTCCCCATGTGACAGATGAGGAAATGAGACCCCAGTTCATGCACCAAGGAGCTTTGGGGGCCGAGATTTAAACACAAACATTCCCTGCATCCAACAAGTGGGCACTTCCCCATGATGCCTCGCACAAAAAGCAGGTGGACAGCTTTGAAAAGAATCTCTTCCCTTCGCCGTGAGTGTCCGGCATTCCGGAGGGAAGCAGCATGCCCCGGGGCCCGGGGAGGAAGCGGCAGGAGGGTAAGAGGGAGGAGGCTCCTCACCAGAGCCCAGAAGAAGGCCCAGCTTGGGAAGGACAGTCTCGGTGGAGGAAAGGGACGTGCTCCCGGCTCTGCCTCCGGCTCGCTGCCACTGGGCGTGTCCTCCCCTATCAGTGCCTGGGCAAGCCAGTCAGATTTTGTCCAAACTGAGCACTGGGGTGGGGCGGGGGTGGGGTAGAAACAGGTATCAGGAGGCTGGACTACCACTCCTGCTCATGAGCTCTAATAGCATCTGACCGAAATGGAACTTAGAGACCGTTTGTGTTCATTTTTAAAATACCGGATGCTCTGCTATGTTTTAAAATGCCAGATGCTCACAAGGGCAGGACTGAGTCCACATTCACACATGCTCTAGCACAGCACAGGGCCCAAACTGAGTCGTTAATGATGGTCTTCTGTCAGTTAATGGGACACTTCCTACTCTTTTCTAGATTATTCCCCGTGGTTCCCATTAGCTTCCCCCTGTGGCTCCCTCCTAGGTGCACCCATCACTCTGCCCTCTCCTGCTGCCCCTCCACTCCAGATGATCCCCGCCCCCCACACCAGAACAAATCCCCTGTGACCTTTGATGGCAACGGGGGGTGGGCTGTGCTGGTCCAGCTAGACATGCTACGGAGCTCGGAAGGAGGCGTCTTCCAAGTGCGGCAGAGTCAGGGGAAGCTGAGAGTCGGAGGGGTGCCATACGGAGCCTAGGTCTGGAGGTTGGGGGAACACAGACTCAAACCGCTTTTTGGGGTGGGACTGTCAGAATTGAGGATGTATTTTCAGAGTCATGATTTTCAGTCCAGCGAAAGACTAGGTTTACATATGGGTGGGTCAGGAACTGGCTAGAAGTTTGGGGCGATGGTCCAGAACACTGTTTCTCCTTTACAGGCCACTGACTGCTTTGGGGCAAGTGGGAGCAAGCTGGGAAGAGGGACAGGGACAGTCCAAGGACACTGGGCATGGACTCTGCTCTCGTGGGACTTATGGTAAGTGACAACAAAGACTGACCCATGATAATAATGTGAGCAGGGTCGTGACGGGCCACCGCAGTGGGCTTGGGCACCCACGGCAGCAAGACCTTTTAGCAATTACTGGTATTTCTGCTCAGACAGGTGGGCCAGGAAGGGCAGGTCCCAGGGAGACGAGAAGTTCCTGAGCAAGTAGAATTCAAGGCGAGGAGCCCCGTGCTTTCAGTGCGGGGCCCCCTGCACTCAGGCCTCTCCAGACCTTCTGTAGTTCTGCCAGAGGAAGAGCTGATCTTGGAATGAGCTGAGGCCCTTATCCAATGAGGCCCTGCCACACACTGCCCTCAGGTCCTGAGCTGAATTGTCAGGTCTGTTTAGAGACCTTCAGAGCGTTGGCAAAGCCTCAGTAAGACTGCACAGGGCAGGAAGCGATGAGCTGCTCTCTATTTCCTCCCTGTGAGGACACACCGAGACAACGGCCATCTGTAAGCTGGGAAGAGGGCCCTCACCACACACTGAATCTGCCAGCATCTCGACCTTGGACTTTCCAGCCACCAGAGCTGTGAGAAATAAGTGTTGCTGGTTAAGCCACTCAGTCTGTGGTATTTCTGTTATAGCAGCTCAAACTGACCAATACAGACGGCTATCATGCGCAGATAATAGCAAGTTTCGGTGAGGAGTCAGCCATCGCTGGTGGGCATGTGCCTCCACTTTGTAAGGCGGCTTGGCGGTTCTCCAAGGGGTCAAACAGAGTGAGCACCAGACCCAGCCGTTACGTTTTTAGGTGTATAATTTAAAAAGTTAAAAACCAAGTACACAAATGTTTACAACAGTCTCACTCATAATAGCCAAAAAGTGGAAACAAGCCAACTGGTAAATGGCCAGATAAATGTGGTGCATCCCTGCAAAGAAATAATATTCGGCCACAGAGAGAAATGAAGTAATGGCACTGTGTGGATAAACTTGTGAGAGTTACATCAATTAAACCAGGCACAAAAGGCCACATATTCGATGGCTCTGTTTACACACAAAGTCCAGAACGGCAAATAGGTGGCGTCAGAAAGCAGATTAGTGCCTTTCAGTGGTGGGGGAGGGGAGAAGTGCGGACTACCTGCTAACTGGCACCAGGTTGCTTTTAGGGGAGTGGAAATGTTCTAGAATTAGATAGTGGTGACAGTTGCACAATTCTATGAATATGCGAAAAATCACTGAATTGTGCACTTTGTTGTTTTTTTCAGCACACCCCTCATCTTTATCTCTGAGCCAGTGACTAAGAGAGACGAACGACAAGTGTAAATCCAAGATTCAGGTTTTGCTCAGCAACAGAATCCCCAAGGATAAAAATCATGTTTAGAGATGATTGCACTTGAGATTAGTGCCGGAGGAGACAAAGTCATTACCTCGTCAGGCCCTCTGTGCTCATGAGAAGCGACAAAGTATTTTGTTTTTCCATTCAAATGTCACGCATCTGATGGAAAAGTGGCTTTTCATTAAGGTGTTTTTAAAAGGTGGCCTCTGGCCATCTCTGCCAGTTTTTTGGTGGGGAGGGCATTCGATCTGAGCGCAGCTTTGGTCGGCAGGTTCACCGGAGTCACAAGTAGTCTGCTGGAGAAGCCAAGTGATCCTGCAGGTCCAATAGGAGACCCGTTTCCTGGTCTCCCCACAGTCTTGAAGAGGAACAAACTTTTTTTTTTTTTTTAAGATTCTCAAGTTGGAGAGGCAAACAGTCCTTGACCAGGATGGTTTATCATCAAGGAATTTGAACTGAAGGGCTAGCAGCTGGGATTCCAAATCACAGTGGAGAGTTCTTTAACCCCTGGACAGCGGCAGTGACCTCTGCATTACTTCCCCACCCGTTACCCACAGAAGTGCTAATAGCTGCTGACGAAACTGGCACCCTGGCAGACTGACACCCTGGACCTGGGTGGGTGGCCGTCCCCGGGGCACCGGCTAGGGAGCCGTGCTCTGGGAAGGACGGCCCGGGGAGACCTCTGGCTTGTTTAGGTCTCACATGTCCCAGCTTGTCCTGGGCCCCATTAACCAATACAGAGGAAGGTCCCTCTGAATGGCAGGCTCTGCCTCCCGGAGAAACTGTGGAGCTACCGGGACATGTGCGGGTCCGTTCTGCCGGCCTCCCAAAGGCACTCTGGTGGGCAAGTCCAAACCAAAGCCGGGGTGAAGGGGGTCCCCCTCCTATCCACTTACATTTCTGGGTCTCATCCTCCACGTAGCTTGAGGCTCATGTAGAGGCAGCCGAGCACATCACACATCTCAGGGCTGTGCAGACCAGCCATGGCTGCTGCGGAAAATCAGGGTCGAGAGATGTAGTAAATACGTTATTACTTGGACACACACTATAATTGACATTTATTGAGAATTGTATCCTGGGCCGGGACCTTGTGAATGCCTCAGGTGTTTTATCTCGCTGGATGCTCACAGCACCCTGGGGGTCCCCCTGCTCTACACAGGGGAGCCGAGGCTTTGGGAGGTTTAGTCCATAAGTCAGGAGGTGGGGCAGCTGAGTGTGAAGCCAAGTCAGACCCAAAGTAGGGGCGCAAAATGCCTGTACCATGTAGCCCTGGGACAGCGGGGTACGGGACCTGCTCCCAGGGGTGGGGGAGGTCTTCTTCCCAACGCTGTGTTTACAGAATTTGTTGTAGTCCAATAGGCATCTGTAGTCATTACAGAACATAGGGTTGTTCACTTTCAAACAGGTTCCCTGAATCCTGGATTTGATAAACTTTCAATGTTTCCAAAAAAAAATTCAATAAACATATCCTCAGGTGAGGATTTTTTAAAAAAAAATCCCACGATCTAATTCCACCATAATTGTTTTAAGTACTGATCTCCCACATCAGAAAGTGGGAAGGACGTGCTCTTAGAATAAAGCTCAGTTCTTTAAATGGACTAAACGTAGCTTTATGAAAAACATACCACAACCATTTTTTTCATTCCAGAAATGCTGACGGAGCGTTCCGCCTCCATCAGGCACCGCACTTGACCTGGGGCCTGGCCAGCTGCCCACTGGAACCTGCTGGTCCACTGCGCTGACCCCCCTCCGCCCCACCGGGCAGACACCTGCTGTGCCCTGCCATCTGCAAAGTATTTCTAAACTCCTCCTTCACGCCGAACAGAGAGGCGAGCAAAACCAACAAGGCCCTTTCCTTATGGAACACGCAGACTCTAAAGAGACAGGTCTCCAATGAAGGATTTCGGGAAGTGCTCTGAAAGACGGGCGCTGGACCCACAGAGGACACAGCTGCGGTGCTAACCGGGGAGGGCTCGCACCTGCTTTCGCCCATCTCACCTCTCAGCTCTGCACTGGTCCGGCTCCGGAGACACTGGAGGGGGTGGCAGGGCCCCGGGAAAAACGTGCGGAGCAGCAAGTGTCAGACGAGAAGGCGGGATTTCGGCTCGAGTCATTCGCACTGAAACGCAGAGGTGTCGCTTTGTCCCATGCCGCCTGCCACGGAGTCTTTCCAACTGGGACGCCCATCTGCTGGGAACAGTGGGACAGGGAGGTGCAATCTGTGAGCTCGCCACACTTCCTGTCACTCTTCCCGGAAAGCAGACGCCGAAGAGCCGTCCCTTTCCCCGTCAGCGCATCTCCCAGGCCCGGCAGGTGTGCCGCCGGCTGACGGTGGGAGGGCGAAGAGAGAGGAGCTGGGACAGATTGCCTCCAGGGTGCTGGGCGCTTGCAGGTGCTGTCAACGCTGTCTCCACCCCTCCCTTGACTACAGACCACCTGGGCTCCCTCCAGCGGACAGCAGGAGAGGGCTGGGCCTGGGCTAATGGGCCAGAAAGATTCGGTTGTTCCCAGCTGGAGCCTTGGCCTAGGCTTGCTCCCTGAGCCAAGAGGAAAGCTTGGAGCTGGCAGGGTGAACCAAGGTCAAGTCTGCAAGGAAAGCTGAGGTCTCAGTTTTGGTTACGCCATTTTTCCCCCCAGGTTGGAGTGTCAGAGGCAGAACCAAGAAATGTGAAGTAGGTGGACTTCATCCTTATTTTGTAGAGGATGAAATAAATTAACCCCCCGTCCAGTGATCTTCGTAGACCTGCTGCCATTCAGCAAAGTGCCTGGTTGATGCTGTAAAAAACACGAAACACAAATAACCAAACTCAATCTTTTGTCCAAACCAGAAAGACAGTTCTGTAGGCCAGAGCCTCAGCATACTGTCGCCCTTGGACCAAACCCACCCCACGGGCTGTCTTGCAAACTGTGTTCCCGGAACCCAGCCAGGCCGACTCACACGTGAGTTGTCCGTGGCAGAGTGGAGTGGCTGAGGGAGAGGACATATGTGGCTCACGAAGCCTGACACATTTACTAGCTGGCTTTCCCAGGACAAGCTTGCCGGCTCCTGTTATCCAGCCAGACATATTGCATGCACTCATTCATTCGTTCATTCATTCAGCACATGCTTGTCGAAAGCCCACTAGGAAACGTGCCAGGGGCCGGGAAGGGAGGGCTAGAAGATTCACCTCTCGCCCTCAGAAAGATCTTGGTTGCTGCTCAGTAGGTGGTACTTCCTGTGAAAGTGGGCTGCAGGGCAAGCTGCTGCAGGAAGTTCCCCAGAGGACACGGAGCCCCGGTGGGGTGGGGCGGGGCAGGGCAGGGCGGAAGGTTCTGGGCGGGCTTTGGGGATGATGTGTGATTGCTGGCTGAGTCTGCCGGAGAGAAAGTTGCAGCGCTGCCTGTCTACCCCGTGGTCTGGCTCTGGATTGATGAGTTTGAAGCCATCAGCCCACCCACGTTAACCCTCTCCGGTACAACCCTTGATGATGTCGAAAGTCCTTCTGAGTCCTCGTTCTAATAGACTTCCTACGTGCCAAACAGCAGGAAATGTGGAGAAGGAAAAAAAAATCCATATTTAATATTTAATTTCCTTATCTCCTGGATTTTGTATATTATTATGAGATTTTTAATTAAAAGCTCATCTCAGATTCAATTTCCTTATTAAATGGGGTAAAGGGAGGTGGGAAGGGTGAAAATATGACTTAAGTTTATGGAGCTATGGGTTTCATTAACTACTCTGCTTTCCACACATTGGGTGGAGGGCGTCTGGTGTTCGGGTTCCAGGCGGCTCCCTGCGGGGAGACCAGTTGGGTCACGAACTGGGCTGGGCTGCTGGGCGCTGTTCAAGGACATGAAAGATGCAACTCGCTGCCTGGCCTGTGAGCCCCAACCCCTGTGATTCCCCAGCCCCTGCCCCCGTCTCCATCCTGGGTCCTTCTGGCCAGACATGTGAGGCTGCCTGGGTGCGTCCCATGCTGGCTCTCTCCCATCCCACGCTGGTGCGGGTGGTGCGGGGTGGGGGGAGGTTCTCACTCATGTGGGTGTTCACTGGAAATGTCTCTTTCAGTACTGGGCACTTCAGCTCTGAAAACACCAAGCTTTCTTGGGTCACTGCCTTTTGGGCTGAGGGCGAACCCATTCTTATACTCTGCCTGAGAGCCTCTCCCCCCGGACCTGCAGCAAGTGCCTGCGGCCACCCCCGCCCTCGTCCCAAAGCAGAAGTCAGTCTTCTCTCCAACACCAGCTGAGCGAGCCCCTGAGCCTGTCTCTGCCCCTCCACGGGGCAAGGGCTCCTCTCTTTCCTGGCCGAACTCTAAGATGCTTCTCTTCGGTTTGGAGACTTGCTCTTTCTAGACAAAGCCCACCCCTTCCTGGAGGCCCTGCCCCCTTCTCCTGTATGCCAGCCTTGTGCTGTGCCTTCCAGTGGGACAATCCCACCAGCATATAACCGTCCAAAGGCTGTCAATGCAAGGCACCCAGCGGGTGAGCACCATTCTGGAATTGCCGGACTGCACTTTACTAGGTGTGGGGCATTGGCGATCTGAACTGGGTTCATTGTGAGCTCCCTGTAGCTGGAGGTGGTGGCCGGGCTCATGTGGCATGTCTGTGTCATCAGGGTCTTAGCTCCCGGTGACCTGTGAGGAAATGACCCCATGGAGTCCCTTGTCCACACACATCATAGACCAAGTAGAAAATTCAGTTCCAATGCACCCACAGGAAGAAGAAAGCTTTCTCCAGGAAATACAAGTGGCAGAGGCTCGGCCCTGCCCGCGATGCAAGCTGCTTTTCCTCGAGAGTCCGACAGTCATGCAGGTCCTCGGCCTCTGCTCTAGGGATGCAGCGCTGTGGGCTGCAGGGAGGGAGGAGGCGCGTTGGAGGGCAGCCTCCTCCTCTCCCACCTGAAAGGTGGCATTCCTACAACAAAATTGTCGTCGGCTCAAAGGTGAATGCCTCCATGTATTATCACAGAGAATTTCTCAGAGCTTTGGAATGAGAGACTTCAAAGACCTCAGCATGACGATTTAGTTGAAGCCCAATTGATAGACGTCTCTCCTTCCTACCCTCACACCGTAGTCTCCGCAAGATGGGACTCCCCGTACTCCAAGCACTGCCCTAAGCGGGGTCCAACCCCAGGAAGTGGGAGGGGCAGGTGGGGACTGGGCCTTACCCCGGTCTCAGCCAGTTCAGGCGCTTTCACCGAATACTGTGGACAGAGTGGCTTAACCAGCAAACATTCATTTCTCCCGGATCTGGAGGCTGGAAGTCTGGGGTGTGGGTGGTCAGCGTGACGGGGGTCAGGTTCTTCGTGAATGCATCCTCACGTTTTACAGAGGACCACCTGCTTGCTGTGTCCTCGTGGTGGGTGGTGACAGAGAGCACTGGCCAGTCTAACATCCCCTTGTAAGAGCACCAATCCCACCACATAAACGTAATTTCCCCCCAAAACCCTGCTTCCAAATGCCTTCACCAGGGGCCACAGACATTCAGTCCACAGCGCCCCCTACTGGATGAGGCAGAGGGGTCACAGCCACTGCTGCTTCACTCTCTCTCTCCCTGCCAGAGAGAGCAAACTGAATGTAAAGTTTACCAAGCATCCAGATGTTTTCAGGAATCTGTCATCACATGCCTGATTGAAAGACCTATTTTCACCCAAAACCTGCTTTTTGTTGCTGTATCAACTCAGGGCGAGACAAACCAGATTTGTAGAATGGAAGGTTCTAACCCTTTAACCCAAGTCAAGATGATTTGCTTCCTAGACCCCATCAGCCCCCTTTGTGCCCTGGCTCCCGCCCTCCCCACCTCATCTCCTCCCGGCCCAGCCCGGCCCCCAGTGAGGTGGACAGGCCTGCAGGCGGGACACGCCTCTTTCCCTCTCAAGCCCGTGCCACGTGCACCCCTCTCCTGTGCTCTGGTGCCAGACCAGTGTGAGTCCACTCAGCACGCCCCCATGTGCGACCTGGAAACACAGGGTTAACGCCCACAGGGGTGCCTCTCCACAAGGGGACCCTACTCTCCTCCAGGTTGGTCTTTGGGTGAAAAGGAGCATCCTGGGAACTCTCCAGAAGTCCCCAGGCAGGGTGGAGCCCCCAGTGCTGTAGCAGGGAGCCCAGTAGCTCAACCTTCTGTTGGCTTTTCCTCAGGGGAGGAAAGTGAGGCCTCTAACTATTAAATAACTGTCTGATTCCCATTAGGAAAGTACCAGGATTCAAACTCAGGACCCTGCCTCAGCAGGATCAGCAGAAAACAAAGAAGACTGATGTTCATACTTACAACACGCTTTCCCAAGCTTGCACCAGCCTCTGGCCCAGAGCTTCCGTCTGGTGTTACTTCGATTTTCACATGACGAGAATTGTATCCAACCCCTTCAAAGGTGAAGTGGAAAGATGGCGAGCAGTTTTCAGAACTGGAATGGAGGGAGCCTGGCACTCAAACCCAGTCTGTTTGTCTGCAGAACGTTGCATGCTCTGCTTTCCACCCGGAAAGTCTGTTTTAGTTTCCCCCCAAAATTACTAATTATAGTTTGCTCATCGCTGAGAACTATAGTATGACGCTGCTGACCTTTCTCCTACCGTAAACGATTGTTTCGCTGTCTACTCCGCGTCCGCACTTATAGGTTATAATAATTGTGCTTCTACTACATGCCGGGGACTTTGCTCCGTGTCTCCCTGAATGACTCTTTTTGATTCCCAGTGATTGTAAGACACAGACGCCGTTACTGGCCAAAGGTAACAGACGACAAAGACGGAAGTGGAGAGAGTTTAAGTAACTAGCCCGAGGCCGTCTCTGCACCCCAGCCATAGCTCTGCACCGCTGTGTCACAGCGCACCCTTCAGAGGCTCTTCACATCGACAGGGACCCCAAAAGTGAGGTTACAGGGACCAGAGAGGAGTGACCCTGGTGCATGGTCATCCCCCTGAGCACATGAAGTCCATGGCTACAGTTTATCCCATTTCTGTGTGACAAGGCTTTCTGTGTCACTATTTTGTCTTTCCCGGCTCTGTCGAGAGCTCTGTCTGCATCCTTTTCCATTTCCCTCAGCCCCACCATTTGGGTTCACATCCCCTCTGAGCAGAGAGTTCCGGAGGCTTCCTGGTGCACTTCATTATGTAGATTGTTACGTCGGAGGTGACATTATTAGAAGACAAACATATTTTCTGAATGGAGCTTTTTTTTTTTGGTTGCTGTTCAAAGAGAATTATAAAATTGTGAAAATAAGACATCTGGCACCTGTTGACAAGTCTTCAAGCGTGATTGATGGCTGCAGCTCCGACCCCAGCAACGCACCAGCCAGTACCGTGCACTCTTGCACAGCCCACGTGTCTTGATTAAATCCCAACACCGTTGACAGCGGTAAGCAAGCGGCCAGCACCAAGGCTCAGCCAGGGGAGCAAGCCCAGGGAAGTGATTTGAGTCGACGTAAGTGAATTAGGCTGCTGTCTCAAGAAGGGGGTTCCTAAGTGGGCTCGACTCAACTGGAAGATAAAATATAGGCCAGGGATCCACCCCGCAAGGCAAGAAGATGTCTGAGGCAAGGGGACCTGCGTGGTTTGAGGAATGTGAGGTGGAGCCCCCAGCTCCCGCAGGCCCAATGTTCGTTCTGGCTCTTTCAGGTACCAGACGTCTGCTGAGTGCTGCCCCGGAGCCTGCATCTGTGCTGGTCCTGGGCGTGCAGACCTGGAGAAGCCGCCATTCTGCCAGTGAGGGCAGCGAGGCTCAGCAACAAGGACCCGCCCAAATTCTACCATAGGGCACGACCATGACGCTGGTGGAGACACCGGGGCAGCTTTGCATAGGGAATGAGGACCGAGCCTTGAAGAACAGCCAGCAGTGGCTGAGGAGAGAGGGGCAGGAGAATTTCCAGGCAGAGGGAACAGCATGCCAGGCTTGGAAAATATGAGTGTCTTAGAGCATCTGAGGCTTAGGGCTCCTGGGGATGTGGACAAGTGGGGCTGAGACAGGGAGGCAGCAGCCAGGTCGTTCAGGCTGGGAGACATCCTAAGGCCTGGGAACCTGATGGCAAGGACTGTTTTTTTTGTTTTTTTTTTTAATGTTCTTTATGCCCACAAACGTTAAAATGGCCTGATGTTGAAAAGTCCAAGATGAATTAGGTATTGCTACAAAAATAAAACGGCTATGGTGCGGAGCATGTTTCTGTTCTCAGAGCTTTGAAAGCCACCGGCACAGAGAGGCACGTTGGCTTCCCTGGACCGGGCTGGGGGAGTGCCGGCCTTCGCTGTGCTGCCCGAGGAGACAGTGGTGATCAGTTCGCGTTCATAAAAGAGCCACACTGCGTGACATGAAGGCTTGTGTCCCGCAAACATCCACCCGTTGAAACCTAAAGCCCCGTGCAATGGGATTAGGAGGGGGGAGGGGGCTGGTCATGGGGGTGGGACTCCCATGAATGGGATCAGTGCCCTATAAAAGAGACCCCAGGGAGAGCCTTCGACCCTTCCACCATGGGAGGACCTGGGAGAAGACGGCCATCTATAAACCACGAAGGGGACCCTCCCTCACCAGACACCAAATCTGCCAGCGCCATGACCTTGGACTTCCCAGCCTCCAGAACTGTGAGAAATGCACGTTTCTGGTTTGAAACCCAACCCAGTCTGCAGTATGTTCGTTTGGGCAGCCAAGTGGACTAGCACATCATGGCAATAAAAGGGACAGGAGCGGCCTGGTGGGGACTGAGGACCTGAGCAGACGCTACCAGTGTCAACGTCTGAGCTCAGGTCACCCTTTTTCTTAAGCTTACTAGAAGCTCCATTTCATTTCTTACCTTTTTCTATTCAGTTTATTGGGCTGACACTTCTTAATGAGATTATACAGGTTTCAAGTGTACACTTCTCTGACACGTGACCTCCCTGTTGCACCGTATGCCCGCCACCCCAAGTCGGATCATCTTCCGTCACCTTGTGTTTGGCCCTTCGCTACGCCCACCCCCTTCCCTTTGGTAGCTGCCAGACTGTTGTCTGTGTCTATGAGTTTTTGTTTGTTTTTCATTTGTTTGTTTATTTGTTCGTTTGTTGAGAAGCTCCTTATTAAAATGGAGTTTACACAGAGCTCCTCACTCTTAAGGAGAATAATGTGTGCTAAACAAATCATAGTGAGAGACAAATAGATATCGACTGATTAAGTTCCAGGAGAAAACTCGCTTCCTGTCCAGCAGCCCAGATTGCAAGTGGATTTACGGGTCCTGGCCCTTGGTTTTTCCCTCTCCAGGAGGAAGATGATGGGTAGAACATGAATTTCCCTAAGGAACTTGTTTGGTGGACGTTCACCCACTCAGCCAATGTTCCTCACACCAGGAGCTCTGCACGCGTGTGTGCATGTGTGCAGCACAGCACAGCACACACCAGGCGGGACGGCGAAGGCGGGACATTGTGCCACAGTTGCCCGGGGTCTAGTGGGGAACATGAGCACACCAATAGGAACTGAGGACAAGAAAGAGCAGCATCTATCAGGCCAAAAGACACCACCCCTCCCTCGCTTTCTAGAAACGGTCTTTCTGTTGGGAACTGGTCACAAGGGATTCCCGGCAGAGCCCTTGGCAGGAAGAGGGGTGCTGTCAGAGGAAGTCATTAAGAGAAATCCAATAGCAAGGCATTTCCACTGAAGTCGACAGTAGGTGAGCTGCTTGTGCTCGATGGCTGAGTCTGTTCCGCTGTATCCATTTCCTGAGCAGCTGCAGGACACTATCACAAACTGGGTGCTTTAAACAATAGAAATGCGCCATGGGGTCTGGGAGTCTAGAATGAAGACGTTGGCACGTCTGGCTCCTCCTGAGGCCTCTCTCCTTGCCTTGCAGGTGGCTGTCCTCTCCCCACGTCCTCACAGGGTCTTCCCTCAAGCGTCTGTGTCCTAATCTCCTCATCTTATGGAGACACCAGTTGTATTGGATCAGGGCCCACCCCAGGGACCTCATTTAATTTTAATTACTTCTTTGAATACCCTATCTGCAAGTCAGGTCACATTCTGAGGTGCTAGGGTTAGGAATTCAACATATGAATGTTAGGGGACCCAGTTCCAGCTCAGGAAGGAGCCATATTGCGTGAAAGCTGAAGCTGAGATGGAAAATGTGATGCCAGCTGTCACTGCACCGACCGGCCGGGAACCAGGGCTCTGGTCAAAGGACAAGCACAGTGGTGGTACAAATCTGGTCTGACTGACAGCTGTCCAGACTGTGGGCTTGTTTAATGCCCTGTGTCCTGCATCACGGCTCCGGTCGCCTCCCTGGGGGAGGGGCTTCAGCCGACACAGTGGGTTCCCCACCTTGACCTTGGACAATCTCGTTTAGTCCTTACTGTCCGTCGGCTGTTGCCGTTGCAATAGCCTGTGGTTTCAGCGAGCCCAGGCTCGTCGTCCACCGTGACCACAGAGAGCTCCATCGAGGCAGCCCACGCTTCAGGAACACTTCGCCGGCTCCGCTGACTTCCTTACGGACCGAACGTGAAGCCCACCAAAACCTACAGTGGTTTTCCTCATGTACATCTTCTGAGCTGCGTCCCCCCTGGGCTTTGCAATCATATCTTGGGACTCACTTTCTTCCTCCACCTTTTCCTTTCTTTCAGAACCTACTACGCACAATCTCCTAGTATTACAGCATCTCCAGCGGGTACAGTCCAGCTTCTTCTCTCTGTATCCCTTGATATGAGCAATGGAGATACTTGCTTCCTTGTAACTCCCAGACATTGGGGTCCAAACTGTCATCCATGGGACCGCCTGCTGAACATGAGGTAGGACATCACACTGCTGACGTCACTGTGTACACTCTTCCAAGGCCTCCTGTCCCTTCCTCTTCCCTCTCTGGCATCCTTTCTCATCTTTCTGACAGTCCTTCCTCAAACATTTATTTATCGAGCAGGATTTGTGCCGGACATTCAGACTGCCATGTCAGTTGACACGCCATTAAACCGGAAGCTCCTGAGGGATTGTCTGCAGCTGTGCCCTCAGAGCCTCGCACAGCGCCTGACCCATGAAGGGGCTTCGTGGATATCCATTCCTGGGACGAGGGGAAGGCAGGCAGGAAGGGCGGGCCGGCTCTGCCCTCAGGAAGCTCACTGCACGACAAGGGAACAACAGGGGACAGACGACTCCTACTCAGTGTGCCGGGGCAGCTCACAGCAAGGTGAGGACACAGGACGGCGGCCCACCGTGGTCTGTTGCCGCTGGAGGTCTCGCTTCCAACAGCAGGAGAGGCCCGAGAACGTCCAAGCTGTGTTCCCAGCCAGACGTGGGCCTGTTCCTGTCCGGTTGTTATGCGCGGTCCTCCCACTTGAAAGGCGGAGCCCACCCCACAGCTACCGAGCGAGGCGTCGTCGAGCAGCGCCTGGAAAAATAATCACGGGTCCCTGAAACTGCTCGCGGTTTCAAGTCACGCCGATGAATTACTTGGCAATGCAACTTTTCTTTCTTAACGTCATGATAATGTTCTAATTTACTAGTCACCACACTCCCGATGTTCCCGGGGTCCCAGCAGGGGGCACATTTTAAGCAGTTTTGACAATATAATTGTGGTTATTAGGTGGACATCTGTTTCCCATCAACTAATCATAACGCCTTGTCCCGAGAACTAGGGCTCTGGGAGAAGCTCACAGCGCTTCACCAACCAGCACCCTTTTCCAGGAGGGGCGTTCACAGGGCCCCAGGTTGCGGGCTCACGTCCTGATGGAGGATGAAGTGGCGGCACTCGGAAGGAGCGAGGGCAGGATTCCATCTGCCTGCAAGCAGGGGCTGAGGGCCCAGAATCTGAGACCCTCAGGGTGTGAGGGTCTGTTTCCTCAAAGGTCAGGAACCTGGGCCCAGCACCTGACTCCTGTAAAGCAGCCGGGTAAGCTTCTCTAAGTCAGCGGGTCCCGAGACCTGAGTTTGGCAGAAGCTTAGGTCCAGTGTGTTACTTTGGCAGTAAAACAAACAAACACACCAAAGACTCTTATTTAAAATGCATAGCTTCCTTAGCAGTTAAGGTAACATTAAAATAAAAGCAACTTAACGAGTTTAGCCACTGAATAAATACCAACACACAAATATTGTCAGGGATGGAAAGAAACGTAAGGTAAACATTGCTTGATTTTTTTTTGGAGCAAGGCAATATGCAACCAGATTTATGAAACTATTCTCCTTGACTTATACATCACTTCAAGTGGTTTCAAAGGAAATTAAAAAAAAAAAAAAAAAGGCCTGAGTACATTCCCAGGCCCTTAGTAGGACAGCAGGGAAACTATGTCTTTGTTCCCTTGGGTAGCACCTTAGCTCAGTCTTCCTACAAACACAACTGAGGCCCAGCCGGGTGCTAACGTCTTGTGGGAGAGAAAACACCGGGGTAACGAGAGTCAGTGTTTAAAACACGAGTGTTATTCTCACTCAGACATGGCAGGCCAGCAGCCAGGAGATGGCTGCCGGAGTGTGTCACTCACTGTTCCTAAGAAGAGGGCCACGCCCCGCGATGCCGGGCCAGGAGGAAGCCCCGGGGTGAGCAGGAGGCAGAGACCGTGGGGGCACAGGGCAGGGCTTTGACCGCGGTTGTTGTGAGAAGGACCGGGCGGGGCAGGGTGACTAGGTTTCAGTTGGCTGGAGTGATTTCAGAGGGTTTGGGGGCGGAGGGACTGTCGCTGGCTGTCTGGTACCTGGCCCTGGGTGACCTGCACAAGTGGGCCGTGGGCCTGAGTGTGGCGCCCAATAGACGCAGAGGAGGTGGGGGGTGTGGGCTCTGATCGGTGGTCTGCTTGTAAAAGGCCTCAGTCCGGAGCCCCCAGGCGAGTTATTTAGGGTCTCTGGGGCTTGGTCAGCCCTGGCAGGGCCAGTCCCTCCTGAGCCAGCAGCACCCCAGCTGTCAAAGCATCGGAAACACACGGCTAATCCAGGAAGGAAGAAGGAAAGGAGGGGGAAAGAAGGGAAGTACGAAGCGGCCCATCACTGACGTGGCTGCATTATCACAAGACTGGGTTCTCTGTGGAATGGAGCGTCCTCGGACACCGGGGCTGCGCATGGCTTACTGGGAGAAGGGACAGATTTCTTTGCCAGCACCTTCCCACGGCTGGTTGCTGCCTCCACGGGGATCCCCCGGGGCATACACTTCCCTGTCACGTTGAAGAGGCACCGTGGGCAGAGGGCAGGAGGCTGAGAGCCAGGCCGCACGTGACATCCGCTCCAGGTCTGAAAACCCAAATGAAAAAGAAGCTGCTGCGAGCTGAACTGAGACACCCCCAAAACTCATGGGCTGGAGTCCTAGCCTCCAGCTCCTGAGAATCTGACTATATTTGAACACAGAATCTTTAAAGAAGTAAGTAAAAACGCGGTCCTCAAGGTGGGCCCTCGTCCAGTACGACCGCTGTCCTTAGATGAGAACACACATGGGTGCAGTGGAAAGGCCAAGGGACGAGAGAAAAAAACGGCCATCTACACGCCAAGGACAGAGAGGGCTCGCAAAAGGCCACTTCCGCCAGCACCTTGATCTTGGACTTCTACACTCTCAAACTGTGAGAAGCTACATTCCTGTTGTTAAGGCCAGGGCTACCTGGCCTCCTCCAGCCCCACCATAGTCCCAGGGAGTTCCTTGTCAGGTTTACTTTTTTAATCTTTTTTGTTGTTGTTGTTCTTCTATCACAGTTGTCCCAATTTTTCCCCCTTTGCCCTCCTCTGCCCAGCCCACCCCCCACTCCCGCAGTCAGTTCCCACACTGCTGTTCATGTCCATGGGTTATACATACATGTTCTTTGTCTAGTCCCTTCCCCTTCTTTCCACTATTCCCCTCCCCTCCTACAGCCATCAGTCTGTTCCATGTCTCCATGCCTCTGGTTCTATTTTGTTTGTTAGTTTATTGTGGTCATTAGATTCCTCTTGTAAGTGAGGTCACATGGTATTTGTCTTTCACCAACTGGCTTATTTCACTTACCATAATGTTACAGAGCAAGGCAGGGGACACCCGACGATCCCCCAATCCCCGCACCAGGTTCATTATGCCCGCCACCAATGGAAAGACATCTCTCAATGCCAGAGACTGGTGAAAAGGAAAGGAATTATTTATTTACAAGTTATGCAGGCTTGGA
The DNA here is from genome assembly GCA_004026765.1 of Micronycteris hirsuta. Lineage (NCBI taxonomy): Eukaryota > Metazoa > Chordata > Mammalia > Chiroptera > Phyllostomidae > Micronycteris > Micronycteris hirsuta. The sequence continues at coordinate 74,332 of PVJI01007653.1, forward strand.
GTAATGACTTAAGGTCCCCTTTAAGATGCTAGAGTTCTTTGGAATACCCGTTCTCTAGAATACCCACAAATGCACACAGTCCTTCTCCCCTTTGCCCAGTCCAGGGTACCGTATCTCAGGGAGAGAAGTAGAAATCCGTGATTCAGGCAGCCCCTTGGTTCTGACACCATCCGCTGTGTTGCTACCACGATCTTCAGTTAGTCCAAAACCATGCGGCACCTTCTCATGGTCCTCTCTCTGTGTCTCAGGCCAAGGAGTCCCCACTCCTCTAAAGCCTCGTGGTCCAGAGCCCTTCCTGCAGCGTCTCTCCAGCACTCTTCCAAACTGCTAAGAGAGCTCGGCATCGCTGTTACATCTTGCTTCCCAGCTTCCTAAGCTGCGTGGCAAAGGGAGCCCCAAAGCCGCATGTTCCAGAGTGAGAGAGAGCGAGCCTGTCTCTCAGGTGGAGGGGTCCCCGTTCCTACCCTTCATGGTCGAGAGAGAGAGAGAGCTATGGCTGCCGTATCTGGGTTTAAATACCCGCACCAATCTTCCTCTGCAGCCTCATTTCCGACTCCTCCTTCAATTAGCTACACCTGCCAGCACTTCATATTCTTCTAGCTTTATTGGGCTGCCATGTTAACTGTGGGCAGGTGTGGCCCCATGGCACAGAGCCAATCATCTCCAAGCTTTCACGCAGGTGCTGTGTCCAGGGGGAGTTGCCTCTCAGTTACCTCTTGGGTGGAAGTAGCTTCTATCCCCCTGGCTCAAAGCAGCTTTACAGCTCTTTAACATACTTATTAAACCAGTTAAAGGCTATAGATATGCTAAATGACCATGCTAGAGGTTATCTGCAAAGCTGCTGTAATGCAAAACAGCTCTGAATGGCCCTGCTCCAGGAATTCCATCCCCCCCCAGTTCAGACTTGTGGGGGTGAAGACATCTTACATATATTTCTAGTATTTCCTGGACACCTTGAGTTCTGGACCCCATTACAAATCCTCATTTGGGCCCCCCACCCTTGGCAGCACCGTGTTACAATAACATCCTCCAGTTCCATCCACGCTGTCCCAAAAGGTAGGAGTTCCTTCTTTCTTCTGCATAGAATTCCACTGGATAAATGTACCACAGTTTTTGATCCACTCATTTATTGATGGGCGCTTAGGCTATTTCCAGTGTTTGGCTACTGTAAATAGTGCTGTATGAACGCAGGGGTGTATAAGTTCTTTTGAATTGGTGATTTGGGATTTTTAGGGTATATTCCCAGCAGCAGAATTACTGGATCAAAAGGAAGTTCCATTTTTAGTTTTTTGAGGAAACTCCATACTGTTTTCCACAGTGGCTGCACCAGTCTGCATTCCCACCCACAGTGCAGTAGCGTTCCCGTTCTCCACATCCTCGCCAGCACTTGTTTGTTGACTTATTAATGATGGCCTTCCTGATAGGGGTGAGGTGGTATCTCATTGTGGTTTAAATTTGCATCTCTCTGATGGCTAGTGATGTTGAATATCTTTTCATACATCTATGGGCCATCTGTATGCCCTCTTTGGAGAAGTGTCTATTCAGGTCCTTTCCCCATTTTTTTAACTGAATTGTTTGTCTTCCTTGTGTTGAGTTGTATGAGTTCTTTATATATTTTGGAAATCAAACCCTTGTCCGATGTATCATTGGCAAATATGTTCTGCCACACGGCTGGTTCCCTTTTCATTTTGATGATGGAAGCTTTTTAGTTTGATATAGTCCCATTTGTTTATTTTTTCCTTTGTTTCCCTTGCCCGAGGAGAGTTATTAGCAAAAATATTGCTCTGTGGGATATCTGAAATTTTCCTGCCTATGTTTTCTTCTAGGACTTTTATGGTGTCATGACATATTTAAGTCTTTTATCCATCTCGAGTTTATTTCTCTGTGTGCTGTAAGTTGGTGGTCTGGTTTCTTTCTTTTTTTTTTTTTTTGCATGTACTTTGCATTTTTTTTCCAGGTCTCTAAACCCCATTTATTGAAGAGGCCATTTTTGCTCCATTGTATGCTCATGCCCCCTTTATCAAATGTTAATGGACCATAGAGACATGGGTTTATTTCTGGGCTCTCTATTCTGTTCCATTGATCTCTGTGTCTGTTCTTATGCCAGTACCAGACTGTTCTGATTACGGTGGCCTTGTAGTGTTACGGGAAAATGAAGCGACCAAACTCCTGATGAGAGGTATAAGTCACAGACCCTTTATTACGCATGCGGACCCTAGGGAGAAATCTCCAAATCTAGGGCCCCGAACCAAGGAAGGGACTGGCTTATATATGTTCAGGCAGTGACGAGAAACTATGTGGCAGAAGATTACAGGAGCCAGGAATGGAAGTCAGGTCTA